>JAFJYG010000102.1:0-89535 GCA_017366145.1 Cadophora sp. M221 | reverse complement strand
CATTCATATTCCGTCCCCCAACCCCCAACCCCCGCTTCTTCTAAAAGCTCCCTCTTTGAAATACCCAAATAACCCCCCCAAAAAGGTCGGATTCGGCGGCGACGGCGCAACTCTCCCCCTCCCACTCATCTCAGGGCACATATCCCAAAACCTCGGTACCCAAGAGGTCCGACTCATCCACTCCACCATCCCCCAACAAGTCGACCAAAGCAAGCCCCTCTGGATATACCAGTACCGTAATTTGCGAGATAGGGAGTGGAACTCATTCTATGCGTTTCCGGAAGTGGAGTTCACGGAGGCGGATTTTGGGGTTATGAATTTCTATACGAGTACTAGTTTTGCCGAGACGAATTTTCAGACGAGGAGAGTGCTGGGGGTTAGATTTTTGAGGAGGGAGAGGGAGAGGGAGGGGTACATTGTGGGAAAGGTTATGCTTGTTGATGGGGAGGTTAAGAGGAATGATGGGGGGAGGACGAGTGTGGTGATGGTTTGTAGGACGGAGGAGGAGAGGGTTCAAGCGCTGAGGGTGTATTTTGGGATTGAGTTGACGGAGGAGGAGAGGCTGGGTGTGAGGGGGAGGAATGTGGAGTTGGGTATTTGAGGTTTAGGCTGTTTGGATGAGAGTGTGAGTGGATGGGCCGTTTCTTTGATTGTGTTATTTGCATTGTATAGACTAATAATGACTTTCTCACAATTCTAGAGTTACCAGCTTAGAGCTAGAGTTAGAGATTTTTTGATGTCTTGCGCTTGAATTGGTTTTATGGAAAATTCTTTATCTAGAAATCTAGCACAGTGGCGCTTGCTTCCCCAATGTGCGATCCTTCCAGATTAAATCAATTACTCAGCAGCCCCTCGCAAACGCAGTTATCTTGCTTGCTTGTCTTTTCTCATCCAGACTCCTTCCCACAACGCCATTACTGATGAAAACAGCTTCCTTTATAGCCGTTCTTGCTATTGCACTCATTTCCCTTGCACGCTTGCCATGTTGATGCCATGTCTCACCATCTTGGTGACCCTCCTAATCCGTACAGTACTGCAACATTCTCAAGATTCTGACACATTATCCCCCACGGAAGCACATTATTCTCCATCCCTCCTCCTCCGACTTTCTTGTCTCGTGCACCTTTATTCATATTGGCTTCGTCTAGAAACTATCTTCGTCAACAGCCCAACAACTTCACAAGCCACCCAAGCTCCAGGCATTGACCAAGGCTCTTACTGGTTCCCCCACTCAATTGATTTATTCTTCTACCCCAAATTTCCTGTTGTCATCTTCCTAGAATATTGCAGGGTTGTCTACTTCCGCCCCCACGTGATTCCTCCCCGAATGACTCAAAAGGCACTAAGACTAGAGGACACAAAAACGGCATAAGAAGGGATCAAAATCCAAAGAAACCCAACCAAACGACCATCAATTCCGAAAATAAAATAATAAATCCTCCATCCAAGTACAAATTAAAACAAAAATGGAAACCAAAGCCCCCAACTCCAACAAACTCGTCGAGGAGAGCTACGACAAAATGGCAGCCGAGTATCTAGACTGGACACTCAACACTCCATCCCCAAGGCTAGAATACCTCTCTACTCTCCTCAAACACCTCCCCAACGCAAGCTCATCCAAAATCCTCGAACTCGGCTGCGGAGCAGGCGTTCCAGGAACACAATTCCTCTCCAAATCGTGCTCGCACGTAACCGGAGTCGACATCTCCTCAGCGCAAATCGCACTCGCACTCGAACACGTCAAAAGCCCCAACACGAAATTCATCCAAAGTGATATGCTCGCTCTCGATTTCGAGAAAGGGGAGTTCGACGCCGTGGTTGGGTTGTATAGTATTCTGCATTTGACGAAGACGGATCAGGTTGTGGTGATGGAGAAGATTCGCGGGTGGTTGAAGCCGGGGGGGTTCTTTGTGGGGAATTTTGGGCTGACGGGGGGTGAGGAGATGGGGACTTGGATTGGTGGCCAGGAAATGTTTTGGGGTGGGTGGGAGAAGGAGGAGTGGCTTGGGGCTTTGAGGAGTGGGGGTTTTGAGGTGCTGAAGGGGGATGTGGTGAAGGATGTTGAGGATGGGAGGGATGTTAACTTTTTGTGGGTTTTGGGTAAGACGAAAACGTAGGAAGGGGTCATTATGAGAGTACAGGTATGTTTAAAAGTTGGAAAATTCATTGGTTAGTGGGGAGGTTTGTTTGCTCATCTGTTATCAGTGGCATTGGCCACTTTGTCATATCGGAAGTTGCTGTAAATACCTCTCAATGGGCGAAAAGCATAGATGAATGTCAATTACAAAGACTAGTGTTTTTCCATTTTCGTATCATTCTCGCGAGCAAATGAAGTAGTCTGAGACTCTGAGGTACGTGTCTCGTCGCAGCCAGCTGTCTTTGTGCCGGGTCTGGGTGGAAACGATATCAGAATGGCCAGCCATCTGACGCCATTACTGACCACCTCATCGATACAATGCCCTTAATTATCTATCATGATGTTCGTGACCTCTTTCCATGAACCGATCATAGCCATTTCGCGCAAGTAAGCAAGAAAGAAAGAAAGCAAAAAACGAAGTCACATATCCCATTTCCCTGTACCCCGTTCCGCCACCGCGCATTCTTCAAATAGCCAGCCATTTAAGGCCACCAGCATCCCGTCGATACCATGGTCCCAGCCACGAATCGTGACTTTTGTTTCCTCCTTTCGAGAAATGCGAACTTCATCCATCGCAAGCAGTCAAATTCAACTTCACACGCCGTAAGCCTGCAGCTAGAACTTTCTTTGCTGTGACAAAGTCTTGAATCAGCATCATCTCCGCTTCGTGGCAGACTTCTTTGGCGCAGCTAAGAAAAGTCGGTTCCGGGTTTTCACAAAGCCATTTATCGCGTAGGCTTCCCTCAATACTGTATCTCTAGCCTCTGCTTTCTTAGCCTCCTTTGCCTCCTTTTTTCACTTCTCTCGCTCGTTGAGATTCCATTGTAACTGTTGATTGGTATCGTCTTGCTTCCAATCCAGTTCCTCTTCAACTTCTTTCTTTCTCTGTGCTCGTTCCAAGCCAAGTGGAGGACAGTACATCTTCTTGGGGTTAATCGACTTCAGACACAGGGCCTTGTATTCGAAGTTAGGCATCTTCCAAGTAACTCCGGCCCATCTTCCACTCTCCCATTGGTCTATGAACTGTCGGACATCGTTTTGGCACTCCTCAATACTAGCTTGCTCATAATCTCGAAAAGGATAGCTTAAAGTCGTAATATGGGAGCGGCTTGGTCCGGTTCGCCAGATGCTGGGGTTGCGGTCCTCGCAGTGCTGGTTTATGATTGAGACGGAAACTGTCTTGAGGTGTAGAAATAACAACAATGGAGAGATTTTACTACCATGCCAAACACTCGTCCCAAACCAAAGTTGTAGAAAAAAGGCTGGTGTAATCGAGACATGTCGAATTCTTGACTTGTTTGGCAAGATTTTGATAGTGGGGATTAATTGTCTGAAGCTCCAAGCGCTTCTTATGTGCAGTGCATTAATCTTTTCGCAGAAATATGCAGGTGCTCTACATTTCTTATGCAAGAACAGAACCTTGTAGTGTTTGCGATACACGGCTCGAACGTCCCGGTTGACGTGCAGGACTGCCGGAATGTCTGCAAGGACATCGAACTGGGTGGAAGTGTAGTTGTTGGCAAATCTCATTTCAAGGAAGCGGGGCTCCAATGAAAAGTTCCAGACCATCATTTGGAGCTCAATTGGGAGCTTCTTGAAGTAAGTGAACTTCTTCAGGGGGAATCGACGAGCGGCTTTGAATTTGCCAATGTTGGCTCCAAGCTTGGTTGCAAGAGGCTGGTGAGAAGCGACGGATGCTGTTCAATTGTCAGTGGGTATTCTGTACGTCCAGTGACAAATGTTCAAGATCTGCACGGACGGAGAAAGGACTTACCATTGAGGGAGTGGGACAGCACGTTACTTGATGGGCCAGTGGCGGCACCGGAACCGGGAGGTTGGGTTGCCATAGCTATAGAGCGAAGACACCTGAAGGGTTGATTTGAGACTGATGTGACTGGATGAAATCTTCCTCTTCAGTAATAATATCGAGAGTGCACAACTTGCACTTGAAATTGCCTGTTGTGTTGTGCTTTGTTGAGTATTAAGACTCCTTGTGGTCTTGACAAGAACGAGGGTTGATAGGAGTGAGGACTGCGAGAGATGGCGATGGAGGAAATCAGATTGCTAATTGTTGAATAAAGTTGAATTTGAAAGCGAATTCATACGAAAGCTTAGAGATGGTCAAAGGTGAGAGAGACCGATGATGTCGAGGTGCTGAAGTGAAGCCACGCTACTAATGTTGGAGTTTAAAGAAGGAGGTAAATAACCTCGCAAGTAGCTGTGAGCAACGTAGCCTGTAGTCCACCAAGAGCCATAGCTTTATTGAAGAAGGAAATCTGTGATTGTGTGAAGTGAACGAAAGTTTGTTAGAGAAGGAGGAAAGGTTGTGGCGAGGGTTGTTGTGTTTAGAAAGAAGGGAGATGACCAAGTTAAGCGAGCTCCTCGGGTCGAATGGTTAGGTAGCGTAGCGATTCAGGACGAGAGAAGAAGTTGCGAATAACCTAATTGAGTTCCAACCATGCTTAGCCAACTCGTTTTTATACTTCGTTTCTTTCGTAGTACTTCAGTCATAAGAAGGCGGGCGGCCCCTCAAAGATCAAGAAGCACAGTTGAATTCGGTTGAATATAGGTTTTGGAATTGAAGCTCCCGGAACATCCTAACCTGAATCAAATCAATTTCCTGCCGACTTGAGTTCAAGAAACTGGGAATTTCTCTCTCCTTGTCTGGCTTACCTGCCACTCGTCTCGACATCGTCAGATCCCCCGCAGCCTCGCTTACAATCGCTCCTCGTATCCTGATACGAGAGAAGCAATCATCTCTACCAAGGTATTTTCACCATCAACCAAGGGTCGAAATTAGACACTTTAACTTAATCTCAAGATGAATTTAAGTATGGCTTCAAGCTCGTACTTCTCGGCTTCATGATCCGCTCTGAAGCCACCATCCTAATCTATTTCCCAGACCACCGAGAGATTCCAGTACCCCTCTCAAAACCACCCAAACTTCCCCAAACCATCAAAACCACCAAACTAAAACACAACCCTCCCATCCGCAGCTCCTATATCTCTTGAAACATCACTCCTTGATATCCAATTTTCCAAAAAGTCATCACGTGCGACTTCATTTCTCAAATCTCTCCTCGAAAGTTTTGTTGCACGTCGCAAGAAAAGGGCATCCCTTCGGTAAATGCCCTCCAGCACACCCCAGCATCCAATTGGCCGCCCATCTGCCGTGGCGCATGAAAGGGTTGCGCTATGTAACGGTCCACGAATGACGGGAGGGGAAGGGGGGTGTGGAAACGCCCTCTTCTGAGCTGAAAATTTGATGGCTTTTTCCGTTTTGGGACTTCACTTTGACTTGATTTGAAAGTTGGAGATGGGATAGTGTACGAAGAGCAAGTAGGCTATTTATTAAAGTATGTGGAGGCATTTATTCACTTTCTCGCTCGTCGGGGAGGAATGAGAAAGTGCAGGACTTTGGAGATGTATCCGGCTTCTAGTATCTAGTATGTGTAATACCAATCAGACATACCTTCATTCCTGTGTGTCCCAGCACGAGCTTTCTTATTGCAACGCCAGAAGTGAAAATCCATGATGCCAACCAAAAGTATACTAGTCAGCGACGTGGCGAGAGTGACGAAGATGCCGGTCTAGCGAGATCATGTCAGCAAAGAAATCCAAAATGCAAGCAGAGCAAAGGAGTGGGAGAAGATGTGAGCGTACAGTATATTTGGGACTTTCAGTCTGCTTGAATGCAACACTTGCGAAGATCCCACCGAGGCCGCCTCCCATCATACATGTGGCCGCTGCAACAGCACGTTTAGAGTGCGATGTGATATTATCTAGAAGTTCAGAAGTATTCAGCAAGTCTTCTTCAAGAATAATTGAAGTTAGGAACAGGATATATCGATAAACTTACTAGCTTGGAAAGTAATCACCCCCGGGATACAATACTGCAAAAACCCAATACCCAAAAACGCACCAAAGTACCTCGCGGCATTACTGCCCCCATACGCAGTAATCAACATCCCCACCGCCGTCACGAGCTGATGCACCGCAATAAGCGGACCGCGGATGTGATACTTATCCCCCAAATACCCCGACGTGAACGTCATAATAGCAGCCAAGACATACGGCGGCGCACTCAACAACTGGCTCTGCGCAGTCGAGTATCCCATGCCGCGCTTCAATATCACGGGCAGGAAATATGAGTACGCGTACCCGGGCAGCGTCGAGGCCATGAGGTTGAAACTCCAGAAATACAGACGCCAGTCTTTGAGGTGGTGGAGGATGCGGCGGGTGGTTACTTGGTCTTCGACGGCGTCGCCGCGGTCGTTGTTGATTCGGTCGATCATGAATTTCTTCTCGGCTGGGGCGAGAAAGGAGCCGGCTTTGGCGGGGAAATCGACGATTACGAACCAGCCGAGGGCGCAGACGAAGACGGTGATTGTGCCTTCGATTATGAAGATCCCTGTTTCGCATTATTGGTTAGAAGTGGTCTACCTTAGGGGAAGGAGAAGGGGAAGTGGGATTTACATTGCCAGCCGTTCAATCCCTCTCTGCCTTTCAAAAGAGTAAGGACATAAGCGAAGATAGCTGCGAAACCACCAAGGATAACAGAAAGGATCCAGAAACCAGCAAGTCTCTTCCCAACCTCGAAGCGGGTGTACCAGCATGTGATAAGATATGTACATCCTGGAACACAGTCAGTAAGTAGTCCTATACGATGTTACGCAGAGGGGAAAAGATGTCATACCAGGCAAGAAACCAGCTTCCAAAATACCGAGTAATGCTCTACAAAGAGCCATCATTCCCCAACTCTTAACGAATCCCATACCAATGAGGACGGACCCGAAACCTACACCGAGGAAAGCAAGCCAGTTTGCTGGACCGGCTTTGGGGAGGATGATGTTCTTCAAAACGTCAATGAGCCATTCCACTTTTTCGGACTCTGGTGTAGTCCTAGAGATGAGAGAAACTTACACTAGGAATCTCAAAGATACTGCGGCGAGTTATTATTGACTGGATTAGATTGGGATGGGGTGGGGTGGTGAGATTTAGATCTAGATTGGGAAAGGGGAGACTGACATATAAGCAACAAAAAACACCATCACAATAACCGTATACCTGTCACCAACAGCAAGTCCCAGGTCCTGCTGCATGCCCGCCACAAGGGCTAGCCCTAGATTCGTACGGTCGACTAGGGAGATGGAGTACATCAGACCTAGCATAGGCAACAAGCGGATATCAACCTTCCGACTAAAAACATAACATCGTCAGTATCAGTATCAGTATAAATATTAATTACTTCCTTGTTCCTTTCCTTTCAAGTTCCCCGTTGGGAGGATAGGATATATTGAATGTGTAATGTGGAATTTGAGGAAGATCTCATCTTATCGTATCTTACATCACTTTCTTCTGGTGCGCTTCATCGATCCCGTAGACGACTTGCGGGTTATGTCCACCGGCGCTGTCTAGCTTCTCGACGTGCATGGCGTCGTGTTTCTCGTCCGCCATGGCGAGCTCGACGTCTTCGGTGCTGCTGGAATGGGGATGTGCTACTTCTGGGAGGGTAGACGCCATGATGGGTGATTTGCGAGATCGCAAGATAAGGAGGGAGAAATAGAGAGAGGTGAGGATCTTCTCTGATTCTAAGGGATGAAATGAGATTGTGGAGAAGACTGCTGCAATGTATCTCAAGATGAAAGAGAAGGAGGAGGAGGAGGGGAGGTGTAGATCAGGTACAGTACAGTACAAAGTAAGATTTGATATCCAGAAACAAGCTCGAGATTGCAGATCAGAAGATTAAATAGTTTCCCCAAACCATGGGTTCGGGACAGTCTAAGTACTCCTTCCCTCCCTCTTGACAGCCCTCTGCCCAAGCCATTCCTCCCCAGTACCTATCACTGCATATTCGCGTATCAACTATCAAGTGAGGGGTGCATATCGCACGCGAGTACTGTAAGCAAGTCAGTCAACATCTCCAGCACTTACGACCGAGTAATTCCCATCCCCTACCATTCTTGGCTGCGTTTATTCCCCCGCTACCCAGACATTGCTATCGTGCTGCTATGGGGCTACTATGGTGCTGTGGAGTCTGGGGAGAGGTGGGATGTTGGGGTGCCAAGAGAGGGGAGAAGCTTGGCGGCGCGGGGAGGAGAGGGAGGGGCGGGAGTGGGCTGTTGGAGCAGCCGGTAGCCGCGGTTGGTAGGGCCGAGATGAGTAGGATTGGATGTAGATATCCTAGGGCAGGTAAGGCTCTTGATAAGAGCTGAGTTTTGTGGCTGCTTTTTGTTTGATGTTTGTGGGATTTCCGGCTTTCCCCGATGAGAGTTGGGCTCGGTTATCAGGACTCCAAGATATCAGTAGAGTAACAATGAAGGACATGACATATGGAGGAGCTTGGATGAGATATGTCGTGGTTTCATCGAAATCGAGGGTCTTGAGGATCTGCACTTGAATTAGTGACTAGAGAGCTTGAGAAGGCAGGTGGACTTACAGATGGGAAGAAGTCCTTGTAAGACTGAGAAATGATCAAGAAGAAGTGGATCGCGGCAAAGAGGTACGTGAAGGGATCTCTCAATGCCATCCAAATGCCTCCCAGATATGTGCCCTCGTCATCCTCAGATATGCCTCCTGCAGAGACGAGCTGTCTGTATTGTGCCATTTCAGCCTCCTCGGGAGTGAGGTAGTAAGTTCCAGTATTGTCTGGGAAGTTCGGAATCAACCAGAACCCCGAGATTGCGACGACGATGCTGACCATGCCTATATCACGTCAGGATTCTGCCGAAACCACAAGAGAGCGATCTTACCTTCGAGAAGCACAAACCACTGCCAGGCGTGTAAGTTGGCGATCCCGTCCATGTTGGTCAGAATAGCAGCGGCGAGCAGCCCTGAAATAACGTTTGAGATGATGTTGCCTGCATGCCAGATACCCATACGCAATGGGGACTCGGTTTTCGTATACCAGGATGAGGTAAGGAGGGATACAGCAGGCAAGAAGGGACCTTCGGTCAACCCGACAAGGAAGCGGCAGAGAAGGAATGACCAGGATGACTTCATAGCAGGCATGCAGATTGTCACTGCAGACCAGGCAAGCATGCAGCAAGGAAGCAGAACGCGAGGCTTCCCCTTTGCGATTATGACATTTCCTGGAACCTGAGCGATGATATAGCCAACATAGAACAGTGAGATACCAGCAGACCACTCGGTGTCGGACATTCCAAGGTCTTCTTGCATGCCAGCAAGACGAGCATTAGAGACGTTGATGCGGTCAAGGTAGCTGAGAACTCGTTAGCAAGTGTCATCGATTTTGTGAGGGTTTGACTGACTTCATGAGAAGCATCATGGTGATACATGGTAGGAACTTCCAATCCAGCTTCCTCAACACCGCTTTGTTGAGAATGTCTAGCTCCTCTTGAGATTTGTCTTTGATCAGAGAATATCTTTCGAGAAGGATATCCGGGACGGGAAGAGACTCGACATAGTCGAAGTCTGCTTTCTCATCCACTTGAGAATTTCGAGAATCGATAGAACGAGCCATTGTGTTGAAGTGCAGTATGAAAACACGTATCAATTGGATCAAGAAGGTTGTTTGAGATAATCCTCGAAATGGAATTGAGGTTGCTATTTATGTTATGTCTTCCGGGGTCAGACCGCTGTGTGAACAAATATACTATGTACAATGTCCGAAATGCCAAGTGTTTCTTTCCCGACATGGCATCCGGGTTACAGGTCAAAGCTGGGCAGAGCTCACGGATACCCTTTCGTTTTAGAAGCCAAGAGTTATTCGGGGTAAATCCTAAGTGTTCGTGGAGGACATCGGGGAATGCCCGAGGCGGCCTGAAGAGACCCCAGATAATCATCGCACTGTACTGAGATTCTCATGTGACTTAAAGCCAAGCTAAGGCCAAGGTAATTAAACCAGAGTCTTGGGTCTGTCTCTCACTTCAGATCATGAGTCGTGGGAGAAACTTCTTACTTTTATCACCGAAGTTGATACATGTGCTAATGCCACTACGCAGACACCCAACACAGTCTTCCAGCCCTCTTCCAGTCCTTGCAGGAAGAGGACCCTTCTCAAAATTTGTCAGGTTCTCCTCCAGCTGCTCGGCACTACTGGCTCCAATGATGATAGTGTCGCCATACTTGCGTTCAAGCAAGGAGTGATGCGAGATCCATCTAAGAGCACACTCTGCTTCTGAAAGATCATGGTTCTTTGCGACCTGCACGAGTCCATATCAATACCTGTCACGGTTTCTTTGTGAAGTCTGGAACCTCTTACCGATCTCAAGATTTCTCTATGTCGGAGTGAAATTCAAATGCACTTCTAGCTAAGATGTGACACTTTAATATCTAATTTGGACTCTTTTCGAATCGACATTTGTTTAAGGTCGGCGTGGCAGATGATAGAGAGTCGACGTTCTAGAGGTGCAGCGATGACCCGAATAAAACGAAACTACTCGGGTTCTGGTTGCTGCGCTAGTCAAGACCGCCAACGCATGCCCCCCTACCTGCGTGCCTGCAAAACGACCCGAATCGCTTGGTTTTATTCGAATTACTTTCGTCCCCCACCCCACTCCCAGCATCCATTCTCCTTTGCTATAAGCAGTCGACGTCCAGGTTCTCTGAATCATAACCATACATCTTGAGTGTCAGGGCCCCCTTTTTGAATGTAGTCCTCGATTTCCATTTGGGACGAAGCTGTCTAGAACATCTCGTTCTTGTTATTTGATGCTTTTAAGATCTCCTCGCTCCCTTCCTCCTTCCTCCAGATCCTCCACTTCCGAGTCCGGGGACCGCCGCTTCGCAATCTTATGCACTCCTCGAATATACAGCACAGCGAGGGAGGTGCCGCTGACCTTAGAACTACACCGAGGAAATTATCACATCGGCGTGGTAAGTGTGAATATTCGCCAACCTCGAAGGCGATATAGGTTTCCTTTCAGTCTGTGTTCACACGCACAATACTACTCATGTTGAGATTCTAGCGAAAGAGCTGCTCCGGGAAAAAGTAACACTATCCTCCATGATGCACGAATAGCCTGGCTCTTCTACACGGTCACAGTAATATCATGAATACCTACCTGAGACAATGATTTGAGGATTGAAGGAGAACTTTGGGAAGAGAAGACTGAAAGGAACTCCAGAAATGCGATAAGGACCGTGTCGAGGGATGCATGTTGATATTGGTTGTTTGTAATAGCTAGGTTACCAGTTTGGATGTGGACTGATGTCATAAATATATCCAAATCTTGGCAGGTAAAGGAGCGGTACCGCTCAATAACATGCTTCTCGAAGGCCCTCTGGACGTCACAAAATTATGTATATTGTGGCACATCTCGAAATCGCCGTCTAGTCCTGGAGTGCCCCGCAACGATACGTGGCTCTAGTACACCTTGCAAAGGTACGGACTTCGATATCCCATCTCCTGGAAGCTCGCTCGACGTGGCCATGGATAGAGCTTCTGGAGCCGTTGTACGCCCTTCCATCGTAAAGAACGGAGATGTGCTAGCTGGGCAGGTAGGAAAATACTCACTACCACTGACGTAATCCCCTGGCATCTTCGCTCTGGCTAATTGCGGGTTAGAATTGCATATTCAGCATGTTCGTCTGCGACTCACCAACTGGAACATTGCGGTTCACTGAAGTCGCAGTCAGAAGCATTGAAGATGCTCGCTGTGAGAAGGTTGTTGTCCAAATATGGGTCGCCATTGAGTAGGTTGCTGGCGTAATCGAAGATTGTCTTGTACTCTATTGCGGTGATAGTCAGTGGACGTGACGAAAGACCCGCAGACACCAAAATACACACGCTCGGGTTAGAAGCACAAAGTGGATTTGTGTGACAATCGTGCTTTTGACCTGGACTAGGACATTTAAGCCGGAAGCCGGTCGACCGAACGGTTCTTGGGGACGAAGAGTGTTCTGACCAGCTGATGTACCAAAATGTTTGACGTGCAAGTGTATGGAACAAGCGGGACTATTCGCGGGGTTGCTGTCGAAGTAGTTTTTTGCCAGGAGTTGGCGCAAAGAATGAAGGTGTAATATTGACGCTCAAGTGTCGTTAGGTGGAGGTAAGATTTACTTTCGATCAGTCGAGGCCTGGTGATGCATCGTTTTAGCCATACGTTTTTTGTGTGTTGGCTGAGATGGCATCATTGACGCGGGACCTTCTTCCTTGGAAATGTAGTTCTGGATCTCGTGGTAATGTATGTAGTCTCCCAACCACGGGGAGCTAGGAAGAAGCAGCGAAATCGTGGATCGACATTTAGGCCGGAAGTTGAGAGATCAATTGAGAGACAGTGAATGCCACTGTCGCACTTTTTTGTGGAAATACAGAGGTGCAGGTTTAAACAGGAGTCAGATCTAATGTTTGTCGGCGCACTCTTGCAACCAGATGGGAGATTTAAATTTCGACGGTTTGTCGCCTAGAAAGTCAATCGCAGAGCTGCTTCCCTAGCTAGTCGTGAGGTAGGATGTTGGAGTGCCAAGAGAGGGGAGAAGCTTAGCAGCGCAGAGAGGAGTGAAGGGGCGGGAGGGGGATGTTGGAGCAGCCGGTAGCCGCGGTTGGTACGGCCGATGCGTGGGACTTGGTAGGGAGTTTATGAAGGAGGTGAGGTTCTTGATAAGAGCTGATTTTTGTGGCTGCGTTTTGTTTGATGTTTGTGGTATTTCCGGCTTTCCCCGGGGGTTGAGAGTTGGGTTCGGTTACAATCGCTTGCATAACGTGTGTCAGCGTCACCGATTTTCCGCCCCTCACTTTTCAAGGTCCTCACCAAAAACCTGAAAACGCCCTTAAATATTACTTCACAACCACACCTCCAATTAAGCTAATAATTAGATGCAATTAAGTATTACATGTTTAATTCAATTATCTCAATTTTTTACAAGCTCTTAATACCATTTTGTGGTGTTAAAAGAGGGGGCGAAAATCGTGGGTTTGCGGCTCAAATTTTGCGACCGAGTGCCAAGCTTTTGATCAGGCTCAGCTGTGGCGAGGCCAAACCCCTCTCACCAACCTTTTAATAATTTACACCTCTACGTTATGTCTTAAGAATAAAAGAAATCAATATATGTATTAATATTATGTTCAACTTTAAGTACATCAACTTTTTTAAAGCTCTAATAATCAACTAAAGGGGCGGTGTGTGGTGCCTCTCTTGAATTTTGAGGGTTTGATGAGGCTCGCTAAAATCGGTGACGCTGACACACGTTATGCAAGCGATTGTAGAGGTGTTGTAGCCGAAGGCTAACTGACCTGGAATGTCAACAACCAAAGGGGAGATAAAGAATTTAGGCGTGCTCCTTTCACAACAAAGATCCTGGAAGGGCCATTTTGATTTTGCTTTGCAGATTTTTTTGATTGCAACATCAGAGTCTACCTGAAAGAGTGCTTAACGTGTCCCGGATTTCATTCTCTCACTTCTCTTGCTCCTTGCTCTGATAACTTCCAAAGGAGTGCATGTGTCATTTGCAACAGACAGTCGACTCTCTCCTCTTGAAATATTATTTACTGACTCATCCCTACCATCTAGGGTGTAAAATACCGGGAAGGTCAAGGAGAGCCGGCAACTTCAGCCTCGAAGTTTCAAGTGCCACTACCAAAAAGAAAAATCCTACTCCATCACTCAAATCCCCCGCCCCCAACCTTTCATCACAAAACCCAATCACATCCCGCTCTGAAGCATCGGAATTAATGCCGAGCCATTAGCGGAACCGGAGAATGTTGAATTGTCGATCCCGTAAGGTTGTTTCGTGTTCTTCGTAATCAATTCCGGAGATTGGGAGAGGAGAACGGATAGTAATTGCTGCGAATCAGTTTCGATGTACGAGTAATTTTTCTTTGCTTGATCTCTTGAGGGAGTGTTCTCATAACATGAAAGGTTTATCCAAAATCAACTACCGAAATAAAGCTGGCATTAGCTGTGACCTTTCTAGGCTTTCTCCAAACTAAGGAACACGAGTCTTAGAGTGTCTTATGGAATTTGCAGAAATCATGACGTGGCTTCTATAGTTATCATGTTACACACATATCGACTCCAAGTTGCCTACCCGGGTAGCTTCTGTAGATGAGCCCAACACTGTAGGTCGTCACATGATTGTGAGAACATCAAGTACATAACTTGCTAGGCGGCAACCAACACACCAACAACCGATACACTGCACATCAACATATCTCTTCCCACATCCCATGTCAACGAAGTATCTTTCCACCAAGCTGAAATCGACCGGAAAAGCTCACAATGATTGCAAACCTGGTCCCATCCCTGAAAGCCAAGATGCTTCCCGATCATCTGGACATGGACATGGACAACAGCAACAACACACCCCAAGCAGCCAGTCGCGAGTACACGAGGTGCATCACACGCAAACCCAAGAACCGCCTTGAGCTAATCTATGGCAACGCGATCCATATTCACGGCTTCCCAGCGTCTCATCCCTTCGGCGACGGAGTCTCGTCCGTCTACCTCCAGCTCTGCCCTCTACCAGCAGAAGCCACGTATGTGATGGGATCAGACTGGCGCCAGCGGCTACTCGATGGTCCCGTAAACACATCCTCACCCCAGGAGAAGCTGAGGTACATCCCGCGCCCGGCTGTTTCCGTGTTGGTTGATAGCGTGGATGTCGAGAGTGAGGAGCAGGAGCACTGTCTGAAGATGATGCGTTGTGGAGCGAGGAGAGTCCAGGTCCTGGGATCGGATGTCACCCTCACTGCTGATCCGTGGAATAGGGAGAGGGTGAAGATCATCATGGGATGGCCTGCTGAGGGGGGTGTTTGGGTGTACAGACCTTCAGCCACGTTGACGCCTGCTGCTGCACCTCTCGATGACGAATACCTGCGAGAGCTGTTTGAGGAGGATTTCGACGATGAGATGAAGTTGGAGTTTTTGCATGAACGATTGGAGATAGAGCTGGATATGGATGGTTTCTGTCGACGGTTGAAGAGTGCTGGAGCTGTGTTTTTTGAGAGGCTTGAGGTATGTCCTGATGTTGTTGCGCTGGGCTTGTTGGATTTGAGGGAGGGGGTTTGAGGAGATGTTGAGATGGACATGGGAAAGATCAAGAGCTTGATGTTCAAAAGAGGAGTTGGGGCCTAGAAGCTTTCCTACCCAATACATATGGGAGCCAGTTCTTACAGGAACAACGATATAACCTTACTATCGTTAAATACCAAAGTTTGAATCAAGAACACCGCACCTTCTTTCGTACTTTACTTTACTTCATGCGAAGTAATAGTATGTACATTTCCATGGACGTCTTTTCAAGACAAAATCTACTACGCCACACATCTTCAATCTTACATATTACTACTATCATATTATTTTCACATTAGAGCTCAGGGTAGGTTAACTCATAGCACGGAAGAGCAAGAGCTCAACTCACGTTAGCCGAAATCTAGTGGAAGCTCCTAGAAGACTATTTTAGATAGGTGTCAAGGTACCTAGAAAGTAATTCATTCTTTGGAATCAAGTGAAGGTCTAAGGGCACCACCTATGATTATTGACAGCTGGACTCGGTGGGGGGATAGAGTGAAGAGGAAAGACAGAAAGAAGCAGGAAAACGTGGTCTTTGAGATGAAAGTAAAGGCGTCGAAGTAAAGTAACCTCATTTCCCCCTGTGACATGCAGCAGCAAATGAGCCTCAATGACACACGATAGTCGACGATAGAAAAAATCGAAGCTTGCTTATAGGAAAGCGGAGGGATGAGAGTTTAAGCTTACAAAATATAAGAAAATCCTTATTTTTTTCTCTTTCTTTTTTGCCGCACTAGGTTTGTTGTTTTTATTTCGTATTTTGTGGCGCGATTTAGCTGGTTAAAAATGTATATGGGAGTGTACCTCAAGTGAGGTAAAAGGATGGTTGATAGCCTTCCATAATGAACTTCGCGACCATTATTACTTATGAATCATATTGACAGCTAGTACAATTGTTACTTCAGACGCTTCCTTCTTTGAAAAGTGACGTGAATGAAATGAAGAAAGCTAATAGCCTCAAGTTAAAGCATTCCAATCGGGCTGTGGAGTATTTCAGCGAGGATGGTTAGAAATCGAATCAGGGCCACTCAAGACATTTCTTAAAGTTGTTACAAAGTTAGTGCTCTAGTTTTCAATCTCGTACACGATCGCCCTCAGCTCTTCAATGAAGCAACCTGTATCAAAATATAGCAAACTGACTTTGATGTGGCACAAAAATTCAGGACTTGATCTTCGAGTTCGTTATTTGCGTCTCTACGTTGTCATCACTTCATTCTAGATCGGTTACTAGTAACTGGAAAATAGAGTTTCGCCAGCCCATCCACTCGGTATTCAGCCAACATTATATTGATACATACTCATCAGTCATGAATACTGTCGCACAGCTCGGCCGAGAGGACGGATGGGAAGACATTATAGTGACGCTTTACACTTATGTGAATTACTAACAGCTAAAAAGTGGTGACTATGAAAAGGTAATCAATCTTAGAAGATGTACGTTTCCCAAATATTGTTTCCATACGTGCTCGACTTCTCTAAGAATTCCTCTTCGCCATCTCCAGCCCCCTCAAGAGTTTCTCGTAGGCGGCAGTACAGGCTATGCTCGCTCTTTCACGTTCTTCTGCTGATATCATCCTTTCAAAATTCTTCTCAGTAGTCGGCTCTATCTCGACTCCTGTGACAGGCTCACCCCTTGTATCCAATTGTGGAGGAGGACCGATATCTTTTCCTCCTACCACCGCTAACATATGGCGACATCCCCACTGGGTGGAGTTACCACATGCCGGTAGATGATTATTGGAATTGTTCACGGTGTAGAAGCGAGCAACTTGACCGGTCGGATTATCGTGATAGAAATTCGATATGAGACCCGTTTCTGCGCAGTGATAACGGGTTCTGTGGCTCGGCAGATTGCCGTCGTCTTGCCTCAGTTCTTCGTCAAGCCGTGGATGAAGTTTGATATCTTGAGGGGGTGGTGGTGTTATGGTACGGTCTGATGAGGAATTAGTGATATGAATGAGTGGAAGGAACACTGATCTAGGGGCCGATGGAACGCTCACCTCGTTTCGTGGAACTGTGGAAAGACATCTCATAGGTCTTTTGCAAGTCCTCGATGTCAACAAAGGGACGTGGGGCGCAATGCGCTGCCATAGCACCAGGTTGGCTGCCTGGAGGAAAGCTTGCTCCATATCTCTCAATCATTGTGTTATTTGCTTCCTCTGTATGACCACGCATATCTTCATTGGTGGGCCTTGTCAGTGAGTATGACTGGGCATAAAAAGACATGTGCCCTGGATTCTGTTCTGCATGATAACCTCTGTTGGGTTGGACACCTTGATGATCTCGACGATCCCGTGCATCCTCTGGACGATCCCTTGCATCCTGTGACCGTTTGATATACCGCCCCGGCATGATCACCAACTAAATGTCCTTTCACTGCATTAGGTGATACCCTTGAAAGTCATCGGAAAGTATATCGTCAGGTACTTACAAGAAGAAGTAAGGGAATTCAGTACACGTAGACCATTGCATTGAAGGCTGTCTACTAGTTGGATCGTAAGGCATGATTAAGAAGGGAAGGTGCCCTTATATCTGTAGGAACCGAGAAACAATGCCATACTCCTGCGGAAACACTTGGACGGATATGGAGCTCGTGGGCGAACGTGATCAAATCAATGTAGCTGGAAGGATACAACGATCCAATTGAGGAATCTGTTACGACCAATTGCATGATCGTACCGTGAGCTTCCTGGGTAAGCAGTCCGAGAGAGCGTAGACCTTTGTTTCGCCCGGTGAGTTGTCTTGAAGCCCGATGAGTTGTCTTGACGCCTGATGAGTGATCATGACGCCCCAAATCGCGGTCGAGGCAGATTGTTGTTGGATACCTTAGCGAGTTGGCGTTTTGGTGACCCCCCAATTCAACAAATCGCCTGCTAAGACGATTCTGCTCGGTTCCTCCTTACAGCAAGGGATTGTAGTGCTCCTCCAGAGACGAGTCGATTATCATCACCAATTTTGAGCTGGCCTCAATTTTGATCATGGAATTACTTGCCAAACTCACGGCAGAGTTCGGTATCCTAAAGATCCTTTCTTCTTATTTGAGCACGCTTGATCTTTATCACCTGGGGTCAACTTGCAAGAGAATTAATTCTATTGTTTTGTCTTCACGGATTACCTTCAACGTACTTCGGCGAGATTGCCTTTGTGACAGCCATGGCTTGGCTGAGCGACAGGCCTTTGAAGGTCTCTACAGCCTTGAGCGTCGAAACTATGCCTGGGGCAAAGAACGTCGTCACATTTGGGAAGATGAGCCGATCGAGATACGTTTATACAACTTGAAATGCGACGAAATCACAGCTCTGCCTTGCTGTAAATGCGGCGTCAATGTCTGTGAACAATGCCGTTACTACCCACGAGAACAACCTGGTTCCCCCGACCGACGCCCTCATCTCAACGCCTCTTGGGAAAGCCAAAACATAATGTGTCTTTGTAATGAATGCGACCTGGCTCTGGAAGATAAATTACGAGATCGTTTTCTAAATAAGCTCTGTGATTGCGATACATACACACGATGGATCTGTTCCAAATGCGTGAAGGACGAGCGGAGTTTTACTCGAGACTACTATGAGAACCATACGGTGTTTGATGGTGATGGCGACACGAAGTCCATGATAGATCATCAAGAGACTCGTGATGTAAGTAATTTGTCCGTAGTTGGGATCATTCTTCAAGTGTATAATCCCGCTGATGGAAAGTAGTTTTACTGCACTTGTGGCAACGTCGTTCCACAGGATATGCGTCCTAGATGTACACTTTGTGGTCGAAAACATCTACCCGAGAGTGAATGGCGCCGTGAATGGGAAGAAGTTGGGCGTTGGATACCTATGTTTGAGAAGGTAATGATCTGAACCCATTCTTCACATTATCTGACGAGTTATCACAGGACCCTTGCTACCCACTTTTCAAGGGAGATGTATACCCTTCAAGCTCTGCTCGATGACAAAGTCAAAAGCATTATCAGTCTCAAAGAAATTGGTCGTTCTTGATTGGCCTCTGGCTCATGGGTATCGAATCGGATATTGTTGGAAGCATCGAGGCCGGGAAAGATACAACTGAAATCGTCAGGGCTTGTGCGGGAGCAGCTGTGGCTTTGGTGATTCAAACTCGTTTGACCGGCGTTTGTAGAAGCAAAAACGGATTTGCCCCCACCAAACACACACATACTTAAGTCCTAGAAGCAACTCCAACAACATCTAGCCCCTTCTCGACTTCCTCCTTCAACTACCACTTTACTTGCAAATCTTCCCAACTTTGCAACTTCGACAATCCTCAACTTCCTATCTATCACGTCTGTCAAGATGGACAGTTAAAGCAAAGAAAAATGCATCTAGGTCCTCGTCCTCCTGTAAGACCTTCGATCCGTTTGGTTAACTCCATTCCAACAGCTAACAAGTGACTACAGCCCTACCAGCTCCAAGCGGAAACAAGACTCCCAGCTGGCTGAGTATCCCCGCCCAAAGCCGACGGAAATTACAGCCTACAAGCCCTCGTCGACTCGACGCCATGGCAACTCAGTATCCCGATCGCCCTCAGCCAAACGCTCGAGGAATCCTCCGCCATCGCCCGTAGACTAGATATTTTTGTTGGATTCAAAAAACTTCATTCATATGTATTACCTAGGTAGATTCTGAGGAGTATACATGCTTGATTATATTGTTCAGCAATGGATGGAGTTGATGTGATGCTTGAACGAAGGTGCATCTATCGTACAGTAAGAGACTTGCGTATGTGGGAATTCATACTTAGTTGTGCAGGCAAATTTACCACTGGCAAATATCGCTACTTCTATCTTGGCAGTGCAAAAGACAATACCGTCAGAAGACACACCTGACATCACTCAAAAACAATCCCGCAACCAAACTCAAGCTCAATCCAGCCCTCTATTACCACATCGCCACATCATCCCATCCCACCACTTTTCCCCCAAAACTCAAACACAACAAAAAGAGAGAGAAAACGACAACGGACAGCAACCCTTCTCCAAGCACAACACGCAAAACTCAACCGAGACAAGTTGTCAGATTAGATCAAGTTTATTTTTCCATCACGAACCACAAACCACACGAGTAGGAACCAGCAATCCCCCAATCTCAATCCCAATTAAATCCAGTCAAGGACGAGGACCGGGATCGGGATCAGGACGCGGCTTCGAGCTCGAGTGGTCTTTTTGTCCCCTCTGTGCATGATGCATGAGGGGTGTGGTTTAGGTAGGCTCTTTGATTATCATCATTCAACTGTCGGAGTGGGTGGTTGGGTGGTTGGTGCCTGGTAGGCTGAAGGGGGGTGAGATGAAGGAGGAGGGGAAGAGATGAGGATCATGTGTGAGATGAAGATCAGAGGGGTTTAAATGAAGGAAAGGGGGATGATGAGCAAAGAAAGGAGAGGAGAGATAGAAGGAAGGAGATGAAATGAAATGCAGTGATAGGAGAGGATATTTGGTTATGAAGCACCGCTGGATAGGAAACCAATAGAGAGAGAGAGATACGGCATGAGGTGATATGATATGGAAAAACAGAAAGCAGTAGAGATGGTGAGGCTGAATGAAGGATCATCATGATGACTGCAAGGCTGACGCGCGTTAAGGACAAGGACTTGCCGTACCTTAGCTGGCTGGATGGAAGGGCCTCCCTTTGCCTTCTGACGCCCCTATCCAACACCAGGCAGCACAGCACGCAATACAATGGAGTACAGTCACTCGATCCGACTGCATCATCACAGTCGCGCTGCCCATCCATTCACAGTCTCCTTATCTTCACGATGATTGTCTTGAGTGGCATTCGTGAATGTTGATATCGAGGCCGACGTCGACGAGGTTGATGTCGGATATTCACACAAGCCAGCCACCAGCCAAAAAATGTCGTCAGGATTATCCAGCCAACCCATTCAGTCCAGTCCAGTCCAGCCAGTCAAGGGGAAATTTCTCTGCAGCCCCCTAACCCAAACCAGTCAAGCGCGTCACCATCCCTGCGCCGCCCTTGCGGGTCCCCTCGATACAAATACGGCGGCCCCTCCGCGCCGCGAAAAATGGAATTTTGTGAAGGAAATGTGCCGCACCCACCGCGCTTACATAATCTGACTTTGATTCGGATCGGCCACTCACAGGAAGGAAGATCCCCACACGCCTAAAACGAGCGATATCTATTGGTTGTCGGTTCGGATTATCAGGTTTCTCCGAGAAGCTGAAGATCCCACCGCTTTCGATTGTCTTGTCTGCTTTGGGCTGGCAGAAGATCGCCGCCGAGACCGAGGGGCAGGTTGTTGTTTACTCTCCTCTACTCCTCCCTTGCTCTCCGTTCGACGCGACTTTCCTCCCTCTTCTCGAGAGTACCTGCTTTTATTGTCTTCCTCCGCTTCTTGGCTGAACTGAGTCGATATTCGACGGATTGTTGTGCTTTGAGGATTTGTGCACAGGGTCATTGGGAATCCGGTCAGTCAATTCCTTGCGGGCTGCCTTCCAGGTTGTCTTGTCTTGTCTTGGTCTGTCTGCCTTCACCCCGCTGCAAGCAGCCACCACCACCCAACCCGCGCCTCGAATTCACAACCACTGCATTAGCCTTGCATAAAACACCACATCCTGCCTCGTCCTGCCTCTTCCACCACCTGCACTGCACATCCACCCAGGGCACCTCAATCCAATCCACATCCACCTCGCACAACGCAGCACGCACAATAAACCCACATCCATCTCCACCGCCTCCGAAAGCAGCACGAACCCGCAGCCTTCTTTGACACAGACAAGAAAAAAGACGCGCAGAAGCGAATCAATCAGTTCCCTTCATAGCTTCCCAGCTGCTCCATTACTCGCCAAGCGAGAACAAACACATCAAACATGGACAGTACTTATGCGCCTCAGTCCCCCGACCTCTCGAGCTTCCTCTCCTCCCCACCAAAGACACATCAACCCTACAACAACAACTCCCTCCCCCAATCCACCACCAGCACATCCTCCTACGCGCCGCGCTCACCGGCCATCCCCTCGTTCAACACAAATCCTTCCTCGCAGCAAGCAAATCTGCACGGCTTCAGCACCAACCTGAACACCTTCGCATTCGCGACAGACGGAGCGAACGATTTCGCCGAGTACGGTACAAATAGTTACATGCCACCCATCCCCTCGCTGCCACCCTCACACTCCGATTTCCACGCACAGTTACAGAACCAGGGCCAAGGCCAGATACAGAATCACACCGCCATCCTGGATTCCCATTCCCATTCCAGCGGAGGAGTGTACGGTCGTCCTCACCGCCAAGCTAGGAATAATATCGCTTCATACAGCGACGACTTCGAACCACCCGAACAAGCCTACGCATTTGACCAAGCACAATATCTCTCTTCACCTCCAAACCCACAAGCACAATTACAATCCCAACAGCTGCTACAGCAGCAACAGCACCAACCACAAATCCCACAACAAGCAATGTCCTCCCGCAGCCCCCACATAAAATCAGACTCTCTCCAGAACAGCAGCATGCACTCCCTCCCAACCTACACCGACCCCAACCCACTCAACATCGAAATCCGCACCAAGTTCCCCGTCGCGCGCATAAAGCGGATCATGCAAGCGGACGAAGAGGTCGGCAAAGTGGCACAGGTTACGCCCGTCGCTGTATCCAAAGCCCTGGAGCTCTTCATGATTGCACTTGTCGGCGGAGCGGCGGAGAAGGCGAAGGAGAAGGGCGGAAAGAAGGTCACTGCGAGTCATCTGAAGGCGGTTGTGTTGGGGAGTGAGCAGTTTGATTTCTTGGCGGAGATTGTGGGCCGTGTAGCTGAGGTGCAAGAGGGTGCTGGTGGAGAGGGACGGAAACGTAAGGGAAAGGAGGAGAAGGAGAGTGAGAGTAGTGAAGAGGAGAAGAAGCCTAAGAAGGGTAGGGGTAGAAGGAAGAAGAGTGATGAGTAGGGTTGCTTAGTAGTTTGAGGGCTAGGTTGGGCTGGTTGGGAGGATGGGAAGGGCTGGGAAGGACTGGACTGGGATTTGGGAGGGGGGACTGCGGTTTATGGAGGGGTTCTGTTTAGTAAGGCGTTGAGGGGGGAATAGCATACACACGGCGAAACTTTGGGAACTATAACTGATTGATTGATTGATCGATGGATGGATTACTGTTTGATTACAACACGAATGCAAACACAATATAAAATGGAGCATTTTATGCTTCTATATTCTTGGTACCCCCTTCCCCCTCTTTTCTTTTCTTTCCATTTCTTCATTTACCTACACCGGAATACTATTTACCTCAGGATACCTGTACTAACTCACCTCTCACCTACGACTGACATATTCTTCACATATTCTATGGAGCCTTCGAGACAACTATCGTGGTATAAATACAAGAGTCAAACAAATAAACACCCCCCTCCCCCTCCTCTCGATATCTACTTCGCCATTACGAGCGAGTATTCATACCTAACTGAGTTCTCACATTCATACGCTCAACTTTCAGTGGTTAGAAAGAAAGAAAGAACTGAGATGATGTGAGCGCTGTGGTGTGGTGTGGGCGCGGTCGGTTTTTATAGTGTGAAAGGATCTAGTATAAATCCTTAGAGGGCTTGAGATTTAGTATGGTATGGTATGGTATTCCTTCCTCACTTGTTTCTTGCTAATCTCTCTGATCTCTTCCCAGCCCAACACCAACACCAACACCAACTCCTCTCCCTCCATCTGCTTTCACCTTTACGAGTTTCTATACTTAACCTATGTACCCAAGTTCCTACGTTCAATTTTCCGTAGTAGGAAAATAATGAAGGGGAAAAGGGGGGGTATACAACAGTGTAGGTATTGTAGTGTAGGCACAATAAGTCAGTCAAGTCAAGTCAGTATTTGATAGAAATAAAAGGATCCAGGGCAAATTGTCCGAGGGTTCAAGGTACGATATAGTATGGTATGGTATTCAATTCTTTCCTCACTTCTCTCTTCCTAACACAACCTCAAAACACCCACTCCTCTGCATATCTCCCTCTCCCTCTACAACCCAACACTAACAGGAACCCCATCTCCAGCACCAGCACTCGCACCAGCACCAATCCCAACACCAAGACTCCACCTCCGCTGAAACCTATCCAGCAGCGGGAGACTAAACTCCCCTTCCGGAACGCCCGCTACACAGACAGCTTTGAAGAAGACCTGTGCTGGTTCCTGCCAGCCGTGTCCGAATGACTGCTGTAGGGTGTCTAGCATGTGGATTTCTTTGATTCGGAGGCGCTTTTTCTCTTGCTGCTTTCTCTCCTTTCTTCCCTCGACCTCGACTTGATTCTCCACCTGATTTTCGACCTCGACTGAAGTCTCGGTCTCGAGCTCACCAAACCCACCACACCTAACCTCCCTCATGAAAGCGCTATATTCATCTTCCATATACTGCATTCTCTGCCTCACCGCACCCGCATACGCAGGCGCGATCTCATTCTCATCTACGAAACACGATCCCGCCGTCCCTTGAGTATGACATCCACCCGGATGCGTCCTCTTTACCCCATCTCCCTCCCCCTCAGCAACACAACCCAATCCCTTCAACTGACAACAAAGCGTCAGCGTCTCCAAACACCCAAACCTCAACAGCGGAGCCAGCAAGTCGGACATCGAATGACACCCAGGCCAGAAATCGTCTGTGAAGGAGAGGTGGCGCACGGACAGGAGGTGTGGGATCAGTGGGATGACGGTGCGGATGAATGTTGGGTTGTACCATTGTGCGCCGCGCAGGTGGAGGGTGTCGAGGGGGAGGTTGAAGGGGATGCCTTGAGGGCATTTGTAAGGGAGGGAGAAGGTTGAGGGGGTGTAGGGGTTGGTTCTGGACTTGGAGTTGGATTTTGATTTTGAGGTTGGATCCGGATCCGGATCTGGATTTGGGGTGAGGATCGGATTCGGGATCGGAGCGAGAGCCACGGAACGTGATTCATGACAAGCGAGCAGGATAGAGGGAGGCGAGGACGGAGACACGAGATCGTAGCGTGGCGAGCGACCTTTTCGGACCAAGGAGTGGGAGAGGCGGAGCTCGATCGTTCGGCTCGAGTCTGGGATTGAGAAGCCCCAGATCATGATGCGGAGCTCTAGGGGGAGTTTGGTGAAGGGGTGGAAGGTCGTTGCGGCGGTGGTGGTGCGAGAGTTAGATACAGAGGCGATGATTTGAGATGGTGAGATGATGGAGTGGTATCGGTAGGTTGCTATCTGCCTGTCGGGACTGATGGTGCGGGTGAGTTGGTGGGAGGTGGTGTTTGCGGTGAAGAAGACTAGAACGTCTAGGACGGGTCGTCGGGAGGGTAGTTTTGCGGCGACGATGTACTCTGTTCGTTGCTCTCTGGTGCGGGGTAGTGTTAGGATTTCGATTCGATAACTCGAGAGGTTGGGAGGTGGGGGATTGACTTACTGAGACATCCAAGAGAGATCTTTGTAGGTAGCGAAGTTCAAGACGATGTTCTCGGGTTGGAACTCCATGGTTTCAGAGAAGTGCGAGATTGTGTGTGTGCGTGTGTGTGTGTGTGTGTTTTTTTTTTGTTCTGTTCCTTTACTCGTGGAATTGAGTTGACGGGAAGAGGAGAGAAGGGCTGTCTACCGAAGAGGAGAGAAACGACAACCGGTGATGTGAGATTCCAGGAGTTGGATTTGTATGTATGAAAACTCGATGCTCAGGAGAGGACGAAGGTTGTGAAAACACTTGTCTTGTCTTGCTTGAATTTGACATCCGTTTCCGTCTGTCCGTCTGTAAAAAAGGAAAGACCAAATCAAGACGACGTAAGGGAAACTATATATAAGGTATGTAAAAAAAAAGGTCGTTCATTAGTGTGGCACCGTCACCTTGCTCGCTTAAAAAGAATCCAAAGAGTCCAAACCCCAACCCATTACCGACGCCCTACCTATTGTACCGGACTGTAAATTGATTCACTTCTCGCCTACTGGCTCGTTCGCTCCCCAATAAAGAAAAATTAGAATAGGACTTTCAACGTATACTAGTTCCTAGTCCGCACTACCATTTATAATTATATTTCTATCTCCATGTCCATTTCTCAAAGCACCCCTCTGCAGGAAGAGAGGGGGGCGGGGCACTTGGTGGTCGCGAATAAGATGGATGTATTATTAATATTTTATATATATCTCTATCAGAGGTAATTAATTAAATAATCACATCTGTTTCCTCTTTATACCTAATAAATGCGGGGGGAAATCGTCCTTGAAGCTTACGTCGACATCGACATCGCGATTCTAGAAACAAGGGTGTGTTTAGTCTTGGCGGGGCAGGCCAAGGGCAGTCAGAGTCATCCTCGCTTAACATAGGATGTGGAGGTGGGTGTGGGGGTAGGGGACTTAGATCTCTCCACCATCCTGTACCTAGGTAAAAGTACCGGAGGTAGATATGTAGGCTCCTGGCTTTCTCCATGTGGCCCAGGCAGGGAATTTTTTTGGGTTGGATATGGCTCCAGTAGGATCAGTCGCACGGAGAAAGCGAGTAGGCAAGCAGACTAATTATCTTGTTCCTGTTCGCTTTGACTTTGGTATTCTTCCTGATATTTTGCTTTTGAAATTGATTTTTTTTTTCTTTCGGTTTTCTTCTTTAACTCTTTTTCGTTCGGTTGTATGATTCTGTCATGCCTTACACAGTCCTGTCCTGTTTTATCCTCCAGGTTTGATTCAGTTAGGGTTCCGGGGACTAGACTGGTGGTATCACATCGCATAGAATTATTGATCTTGTTTTTTGCTTTGTAAAGGAAGGGGAAAAGAAGGGGGAGATGAATATGGATGGATGGTGAAACTCGATATCCCGTACCCTATCTATGTAGCTCGAATAGCTGCAGACGTAATATAAAGTGCCTAAAAGCATCACGGAGGATCAGTATGAATTGGTGCGAAATTTTGATTAGGAAGGAAGGAGGAAGAAAATACATGCATATGGGATATTGAGGAGGAGATGGAAATCGAGAAACGGTGACTGGTATATCTATTAGATGGGTGGGTGGGGAGGCAACGACTGACACGGGCAAAGGAAATATATTATTATAAGCTGAACTGGGTTGATAGATTAGATGCTATGTTGTTGTGTTATTATTTATCTTTTTGGCTCTTTTTAATTCGGCATGTGCCATTACTGATTATGTGGTTTGATTTTCTATGTCGATGGCGAGACTTTCTTGTAGGAAACAGGGATGCCGCTGTTATTGTTCGCTGTCTGGCGTGACATTGACTTTGGGGGATGGAATGGATTTGGTTCGTTGAAAGGCGTGGAGGAGCTCAAGGGCTCAATAGAATGGGAGAGGGGGGTCGGTGGAAAATTGGTTGGCGTGGATATAGATCAAGACAGCCTGCATCGCCGGACCTCAAGCCAATTGGAAAGACTCGTGGATTTAGCCGTCATGTACGGCGATTGGAATTCAAGGAGGTAGTATATTGCGAGCAGTACGTCTCCATCGCTCCCTGATCGAGTTTTCGGTTGTAGGTGGACCTTTATTGGATCCTTTAATTTCCAGGACGCGCGCGGTGGTGGATTGCTTGAGGGCTGAGTTCGGCTCCGGTGAGGAGTAATGTTACATCTTGGGGAGGAAGGGCATTCTTGTGGTGGATTTTGAATGGATAGGATTGTGTAATGAAGAATTGTTTGAATTAGCGTTCATTTCTATATGGGAGATGGTTGTTTACCTGGTGTAGCATGCTGGATGTTTTGAGAGAGGGGGCTAAGAAAGTGTATATACAACGCCATAGGTGGTATGTGATTTTATTTCCCCGTATTCTTGGTATCATATTAACTTGCGGCACGGAAAATCTGTTCCTCGGTGGAGTGGCTCGTACGTACTCGTTCTAGGCATCCACATCCAGGCAAGTCAGACGAGATTTAACCCTTCGAGCGTGGATGAGGCCGTAACCAAGCTTTTTGATGCCCCCAAGAAAAATAAAACAATCTTCGCAATCATTCCAAATTTTCATAGTTCTTCAATACTCAAAATCGTAGCATTTTCGCGAAATCTTCCCATCTTTGTTGCATGTACAGTACTGTTACCCGCAGAAGTCCCCAACTTCACTTGAATGTTTTGGGGGATAAGAACGATGATCGATCTCAATCTTCTGTGGAACTATAAACGGTAAGCCTAGACTCGTCATTATATAATACGAAAAGCATAAAGTGGCATCCTTGACTCGCGGGACTTGAGTGTGTTATCGTTCGATTTGTAGAATTTGTTTCAGCTCGCAGCCTAGACAGCAAACCCCCTCATGACCAAGTCCATAGTCAGATCAATACACCACTTAAATCCCTGCTTTATCTTTGGAAATCCATTTATCTGAACTAACTTACTTATCTCGAGCGCTGGCCGCCCTCTCTCGCATGATGCATGCAGAAGCCCGCGAATAGTAAGCTGTGGACCCCAAACTAGACAGCGCTGAGCTCTGATCGCCCAATGAACTTAAGATCGAGCTGAAACAACCACCCAATCATCAGGTCATGGTTGCATGAGGGCATTAGACGAAAGGCCGCCCTTTTTTGCGACTTGCAACAAAACCTTTGGGCTCAGGATGGATGGAAATCCAATTCCAGCACACGTGATTGTATCGTTCTTCAAATGGCAGGTTCCTGAGACCAGAAATATGGTGAGCTTGCTATGTGAGATCCATTTCGTTAATGTATTAGTGTATGGAGCAAGTGCTTGCTTTACTCCACAGTGATGCTTGGTAAGATACATTTACATCACGTGTAGTTGGGATGAGGCCCTCGCTTCGAGGCTTTTGTTTGTGCTCGAGTCAAGTTACCTTCGTTGCTGTTTCACCAACACCACAACCACTTATTCAAGCTTTCAAAAAATGGCTAGAAAACCAAATTTTCCGAACTCCCCAAACCAATAGCCGCACAAACTCCTGATCCTCTCGAAACAAGTAAGATGTTGGTCAAGTTCTACTCTCCTTATCAAATGGACTGAAGATGGATCCAAGGTTGTCTGACAAACCAAGGAAGCACCGTTTCCTCGTAGTGGATATCCCCATTCTCAATCCGCTGAATAAAGAGAGTAGATCTCAGCCGCCGCCGCCTGGCCAGCCATGACTTTAACAATCAGAGGTGATGAAGATGCCAATCAAATGGGAATGGTATGGAAATGCAAAGAGAGGGATTCCCGTAAGATACATACCAAGATAACGAATCTTCTATTGGGGGTTCGTCGTTGCTTGCCCACGATAGAGTTCTGCGGGAGCAATTTTGCGGTATCTATATCTGTCTGAGCGCATGTGTACTCGAAACCCTAAATGCCTACCAGATGAGATAAATGAACAACTCGATCTCGCTCTTCCTCTTCAATCTATTCTTGATGCTGATGTGGTCTTCAATCATTCATATCGGTTTTCTCGGCCCCGGCCTTCCACATCAAGATCGACATCAAGTATCTCCATCCCAGGTTTGGACGACAGGTATCCAGAGCAGATGTCCACTATTGTGGTAGATTCCCCGCCACCTACAGGTGTGATACCGAGTTTTCAGCGCCCTGTAGGAGGTCTAAGGAATGTGGGTCTGGCGACGAATGGTCTTGCTCTCGGCCTTACCACATTGGTTACTCTTGGCCGTTTGTATGTGCGTATGTGGATTACCAGGGCATTATTCATTGAAGACTGTGGGTTGATGTCCATATACATATCCACTTTCTCATAAATAGTAGGGCTAACTGTATGATCAAGGGTTTTGTATCTTATCATGGGTATGCACAGTGCCTAGGAACTCTCCAGGACCTGCTAATTCTTCGCAGGTTCTCAACGTTGGATACTGTACACTTGGTCTCTTAAGTAAACACATGATTTATGATAGACCAGTCTGCCCAATATGGCTAATTCAATTCAGGTGTCCTCTACGGAAGCGGTGGGCGACATGTTTGGGAAACACCAGCATCTTCAATGGCCGAATTCCAAAAAGTATACTCCACAAATTCCGTCCTTCCTTCGTCCCCGCCTTCATTATACATTCATTTTTAACCCGTCATGTTTCTTGTTTTCATGACGCTGACCCGGATCCAATCCCACTCACAGATCCAATACGCAGCAACCGTCATCTACGGCCCCTGCGTTTGGAGCATCAAAGTCACTCTCCTCCTCATCCTCGTCCGAGTATTCACACCATTCCGAAAGATTATCTCCGCGATCTGGGCATTTATCTTCGCCATGCTGCTCTACTACATTATAGTTACCGCACTGAAACTCTTCAAATGCAGACCGATTAGGTCGGCGTGGGATCCCAACACACCTGGGAAATGCTTTGGTGATGTTGTGTTGTTTTCTATCGATACATCGCTCAGTATCATCACTGATCTCATCATTTTAATCCTTCCGATTCCACTGTAAGGTCATGCCATTCCTTTCACCATTCTCTGTATTCCTCGGGGTTTCTTTGTACCTCAGTCGCAGGAAAGGAACATGGTTCTGACTAACAACTATCCAGTGTCTGGTCACTACAAGTCACAACAAAAGTAAAGCTACGCACAATCGCTCTTCTGGGGGCTGGAGGTTTAGCAACAGCAACCGGTATTGTGCGACTCGTATTGATCCTTAATCTAGATCGTTCACCCAACCCACCCGACGACCAAACCGTTTCTTTGCAAAGACTAAATCTCCTCGTGTACGTCCATTCCCAACCACCAATCCTCCAAAACCCATACCCTACCACCACAACGGAATGAAAGAGGATCCGGGAGGGATAAAAAGTTAACCGATTCCAAAACCAGCACCGCCGAGATAGCCATAGGCATAATCTGTGCCTGCCTCCCCGCATTCAACATCTTCTTCGCTACCGAGTATGGACAGCGCTCCTCTCAATCACGATCACGCTACGCCGACAAATCCATGAAACTGAGCAATTTGAGCGTGTTGTCGAAGTCGAAAGGAACAAGTACGGCGCCGGATGGGAGGGATAGGATGATAAGGGAGAGTTATGTGGAGTTTAGCACGCCGCAGGATCTTGGGGAGTTACTATCGCCTCCTGAGAGAGCAGCGAAGAGAGGTAGTTGGCCGTTGGGGAATGGTACGGGACAGGAGAGCTATTTTGAGTTGAGGGATGGGGGAAGTGTTTGATATTGGTGGTAATTCCATATTGCGTAAAATTCATTTTGGGTTTGCCGAGATGTGAGGTCTGCAGCGATAGCGTTCTGACTTGTGAACTAAAGACTTTGAGCTGTGCCTCACTTACGGTGTAGAATACTAGATCTTCAAGTTGAAGCAACAGGGAAAAGGCGTACATCAAGCGAAAGTCGCTTGTATTGGAGGATTAACGGGGTATCAACATGGCCGGCCATCTCCAGAAGTGCCCATTGCGAATTAAAATGCATTGTTGCCTTACAAATCGTCGGTTGACAAACATTCCCCTTCAATGTAAAGTTCTTGATGTTATAACATTTAAGAATTTAAAAATTCAAGCTCAATGAAGTCGACAATTGTGTTCTGTTCAAATGATCTGAGCATGGCCAAGATGGTTGTCATTTGCAGTAACCAATAATGCTTCGCCAGCCTATGCCGTCTTACTCACATCCCACATTTCCAAAATCTCGCACTTAACGTTCATAGATCCCCGATCTCTCAAAATAACGAAACACGTGTAAGGCATAAGATAAATGATATCTCCGTAAAATCCAGCATTGCAACTCTCGGAAACGTTGCAGTTGCGAACAACTTCAGACATTACGGCGGTAAACATCACCCCAGTCCATCTCGCGAGTTTCTCCCGAAGTGGTCTAGCGTTAATGTACACAACGTCAGAACAACCTCATCAGAATCCTTAAATAGAGAGACGGGCATGACGATTACAGAGAAAGGGGAATTGTATAAGAGGGCCTGAATTTCAGACCGAGACTGCGAGATTTCAGTTGACCAAAAATAACATTGACTGCGGAAACCAGGACCAAATTTTCAAATCCCAACTCAAACTATCCAAAATTATATCCGAGAAACCAAGACAGTCAACTTTTTGTCACGATGCCAGGCGACATGTCATTCTCGCACTTCGCGAGCTTCGTATATGCCCAACTATTTACCAAGCTCCCGGTCCCTACGACATCCTACGCTGGGAAGACCATCATCGTGACAGGATCTAACGTCGGACTAGGTAAGTCCCCTTCCAACTGCAAGCTCCCATTGCATTCATTCCGCGCTGACAGGCAAACAAAATTAGGTCTCGAAGCCGCCCGCTGGTTCACCAAACTCAATGCCTCAAAAATAATCCTCGCCGTGCGCTCCACCGAAAAGGGCGAAGCAGCCAAACGATCCATCGAAGCCAGCACGAAATGTCCACCAGAAACCATCGAAGTCTGGTCACTCAACATGTGCAGCTACGCTAGCGTCCAAGCGTTCGCATCGCGAGCCTCCAAATACCTCGACAGAATCGACGTCTTACTCCTGAACGCCGGTGTAGCGACCGGGAAATGGACCATGGCGGAAGACAACGAGTTGAGCATAACTGTGAACGTCATCTCCACGCTCTTGCTGGCTTTTCTCATGTTGCCGAAACTGAAAGAAACGGCGGCGCAGTTTGGCACGACGCCGAATATGACGCTTGTGAGTAGTGGTGCGCATGCGCATGTTGATTTCACGGAGAGGGATGCGGCGGAGGGGATATTCGTTCGGTTGAATGATGAGGGGAAGGCGGATATGATGACGCGGTATCCGACGAGTAAGTTATTGCCGATTTATATCGTGCGGGAGATGGCGGAGAGGAAGCCGGAGTATCCCGTTACGATTAACCTGGTCAATCCGGGGCTTTGTGAGAGTGAGTTGGCTAGGGAGGGGAATTTGCGGGTTGGGATTATGAAGTTCTTCCTTGCGAGGACGACGGAGGTTGGCTCGAGGACTTTGGTAAATGGTGCGGGTGCGGGGAGGGAGAGTCATGGTATATATTTGAGTGAGTGTGCGCTGGGCGAAACGGCGACGATTGTTAGGAATGAGGAGGGGAGGAAGGTGCAGAAGAGGCTTTGGGGTGAGCTTGTAGTGAAGCTGGAAATGATTGTACCTGGTGTGACGGGGAATTTTTGAGACATAGTGGCCTTTTTTTTTTGTTGACGTCGAGCAATTTGATACTCTTTGCTTGGGTATTGCCTCAGATCCGGGCTCGTAGGAAGTTGGTCAACCTGACGGCACGCGATTAATTAATTAAGACCCGTCTAGTACGTTGATTCAGGACATCAAGCTCATCATTAGAAATACGGTATGATACAACATGTCTAATCGTACAATCGTCTGTGCAAGTATCTAACTAGCTAGCCTGAGGACCCCTATAGAAGCGATTTTGGTGTTGGAAGCAAACGGGACTGCGTTCCATGTCACCCATTGCTTAGAGATATGACCCCATTAGGCCGTAACTAATGACAGATGAAGAATCCGAGTGGCCATCGTTATGCCCATTCACATCCTCAATCCTGGGCCACGTCCTCGCTCTCCCATTCTACCCTCATAGATTGAGCCTCCTCGCGAACATCAGTCTTCCCTTCGGCCTTCTCCAACCACTCCAACCCCTCCTTCCGCTGCCCCACACTCTTACACATCAACGCCATGTTCAACATACTCAAGCCAAAACCCCCTTCAGCAGCGATCTGGGTCCATTCCCTTGCCAAGCCATAGCCATCCAACGACTTTGGTCGCTTCCCAGCGCTGTTGATCTTGGCCATATCCATCGCACCAAGATTATGTGATGCCTCTATAACTCCCGAGGTAGCAGCCTGGGTCAAAAATGCCTTATGGCGCTCCGACCCAGGAGGCTGCATCTTCGAGAGGTAGAAAAACGCTTTTGGATCTTCCAATTCCGAAGCCGCTCTTTGGAAAGCAACCATTGCGCCATCGGTGTCATATTCCATAAGAATGCAGCCTTGGAGTACAAGCGCATCTGCAGCGCCGCGGAAATCCAGCGCACCGGACGTGGCCTTACGCAGCCACTCTAAAGCCTGCTCTTCTTTTTGCTGCGAGTAAAGGACCATTCCAAGGAGGGTCATAGCTTGAGGATCGTTGCCCTTTTTAGCCAGGAGCCCAACTCTTTGTAATGCATCAGGGACGTCTTGCAATCTCTTTACCGCGATAGCTTCATGTACACGTTTGAAGATAGAAGCACGATCTCCGAATGAAGCGGCGATGGCGAGGAGGATTGCACCGAGGCTTTTCTGACCTGGCCGTTCGCAATTCTTCAAGATACCTGCGATGACACCTAGAGTCCATGGATCGATATCGTGATCTGGATATATTGTGAGCAGTGTTTTGGGATTTGAAAGGGTGCTTGTTTTCTTACAGAGACAGACTTTTCTCTTCCATCCTGGAGATTCAACCTGCCGTTGAGCCTGGAAGTCTCGGAGGAAATCTATGACTTGTGCGGGGGCTATGGGGAGAGCTCCAGATTTGTAGGCTGTCTTTAAAAGGGTAATCGACGGGAAGTTCTGTTCATGGTCGTAATTTGGCACCATTGGACTCGTGCCAGACTTGCCAGGCTGCTGAGGGGGGGATGTCCTTAATTTAAGTGGTCTTGCTGGGGCTCTAGTCCTTGTCTGGTTATGACGCTTCTCTGAACGGAAGATATTCATAGGTATGACCTTCGGTGCTCCGGCATTGAGGCGTCCATTGTTGATGAGAGCCATCCTCCAAGGAGACCGGGCGACTGGTCTGCACATAGATGGATTCATCGTTGCACACCAGATCTAGCAAGCAAGCAATTAGTTGAGAGATTCTATTTGGAATGACCACCGGAATAGGTGAAAGAAAACAATAAATAAATCAAAAGTCCCTAAATTAGAATAACTGGGAGGTGAAGAGTGATTGAAGTATGTATTGATGTTCTCCTGAAAGGCTTAAAAGATGGATTTGAGAGGTCGTCTGTGCCAAGCCATCTCACCGCCTTGCAGAATTAAGATCAGCTGACTCGAGTGTGTTTACTTTTATTTTACTCTGACTGATATGGTACGCACACACGAACAATTGTACGTGATCTCAGGCTGTAGAAGTACTCAAATGCCTTGTATTAAGCATGGGATTCAATACCGATCTATCATTTTGAGGTTTATTGACTTTAACCCCGAATATAGGTTAAGCGAGAGAAGAACTCCTCATTGATTTATTTGCTCTGCTTCCATCTTACATTCTGGCCCCAGTCAGAGAACACTCGGATGGCCGTCTGGTCTAGAATTGTATTTCTCGAAATACTCAGCATTTCTTGCTCTTCAGAGAATTGAGACCTCTCGAGATACTGTCCTCATTCAAACACCCCACCATCCCTCCCTTCAACACGAGGAAGTCAATTCCCCCCCTCATCTCGGCAACCCAGCACTTCCATTCCCCATCTCCAACACAGTCTCAGCTACATTACTTCCAGTTGTCACCGGAAAAATAAAGTATTGAATAACAGCCACTACCAACATGGCTACCAAGCTCGAAACAGACCAAATCTGGATTTCAGTCCACAAACTCAGGCTCCGTACTTTGCTTGGCTCAAAGTCCCCGTATATCAGATACAATGCAAAAGTTCTGACAGCTCCAGTGATAGGTCCTGCAGCTATTCTTGATAGGAAGGTATTTGGGAAGAAAATGAATTGTTTTTCTCGGTTGCCTGAATATGAGCTGTAAGTGAATTTGGGAACGAGTGCGATGGCGCTGACCTGCTGACTGCCGAGTGGCAGGTTGAATATTTTGGGACTCCATAATGCAGTTAGATTTATATTAGAGCAAAAGAGGTTGTAATGTGTCATGTTGTGCTTATGCTTGTGGATATCAATGCAGAATGGGCAGCCCAAGTATTTGAAGGAGGACATGACGTAAAAGCTTATAATTCGCTCAATTCGTATGTCAACTAGCAGACTATCCAATACACAACTTCTCAATATCGCAATATACGATGTCGCACATTGACAAATTAATACTTTTTGATTGAACCTGCCACAAAATGATTTGTGGCTAACACAGTGATCTCGAAATCAGAGGATATGAAATCGAACCCATACTGCAACTCAAAGCGGTTCAAAGAAATGCAACGCAGGGGTAATTAAAAATGCAATTACCTACCTAGTTATATTCCAAGCATTCCCTAGTTTTTACCTACTTATGAATAAGATCTATTTTACTATATAATTAATGAGCTGCTTTTGCTCATTCAACGACAGGTGTTGATGTTTGAAGAAAGCACATTCCCAAAATGAAGTCCTCTCACCGCCTCCGATTCCAGCTCCAAATCCACACTAGCGAAAAAGTACTGCAGCACCACCGAAAAAAAAGTTCAATCAGCTTCCACCCCTCAAGACCTCCTCGAAACCGCCCACCTCCACGCCCACGCCTACCCCCAAGGAAGAAGAAGAAAGAAAAAGTCTCTACGCACGTTCATTCATGTTCTCCCGAATCTACAAATCCGCAAGAGCTCTATTAACCGAACCCACCCAGAACCCATCTCCGCGAACTCCCCCGAAGAAAGACAACTCCCAAGTCGAGATGGTCACCTCCCGCTCGCAGTCTCGCGCGGCGCGGGGAGAGGATGGGGTGGATGTTGATAATACCATACATGTTCCTGTGTCGTCGGGAAAGAAGAGGAGGTTGAGGAGTTCGATTGGTAATGAGGATGAAGCTGGGGAAGGAGAGGGAGAGGTCGCGACGCCGAGCGCGGCGAAGAAGAGGAAGACTTTACCGGTGAGGGAGAAGGGTTCTAGTCCAATTGTTATGAAATCGGTGCCGGTGGTAGAGATTCCTGCTAGGAAGATTACGCCTGAGGTGGAGGCCGTAGCGGGGAGTCCAACGAAACCTATTGAGATTGAGGAGAGCGGTGATGAGGAAGAGGTCAGCGAGGTGGAAGAGGAGAATGTTGAGGAACCGCAAAAAGTTGAAGTCGATACGAAGACCAAGCATAAACGATTTGGTAGCGAGGAGGCAGAAGTGGAGTTCTTTTCTACGGCACCAGAGGATCCAGAGGTTGTGGGAGAGGTTGCGGACAGCGAGGAAGAGAGTGACAGTGACGACGATGCACCAGAAGCCATTGGGATCCAAGAGGCTGCCAAGGAGGTCAAGTCTAAGGAGAGGGATACAGCTAAAGCTGTTAAAGAGTAAGTCCGCATGTCAACACCCTATGCAGCTAGCCGATTATTGACTTTTTCGCAGACAATTATCAGCATCTCGCAAGAAGCGCAAGGAACGCGATGAGGTTCTCAAGAAACAATCCGAGAAGGGCAAAAAGCGGAAACCCGCACCCAAACCAGAAGAAGGTTCATCCGAAGAAGATGAGCCCACCTCAGCCCCAAACCAATCATCCCTCGCACTCACAAGCCGTTCCGCCCTCCCCGATTTCCTACCAGCTGAATACCTGGAAGATACAGATCCACAAGACCTCATCCGCACAGAAGACAACGTTATCCCAAGGAAGAAGGCTAAGAAGACGACATTCATTGAGGCGGCTTTAAAGGTGCCAAAGGATCGTAGAGTGGGCAAGACGACGTACAGAGTGGCTAAAGCCGGAAGTACGAAGTTGGCTCCTGAGTCCAGCTTTGTGGCGAGGTCTACGAAGGAGGCTTGGTTGCAGGGACGATCTGGAGGGAAGATTGATCCAAATAGAAGGGCGTTTGGGAAGGCATTTGGGAGGAGATGACGAGCGGCGGTGTGAGGTTGAGGAGTGGATGGTGGAGATTTAATTATTGTAGGGATCAGACGGTTCTGCAAGAAAGGAATGAACGGCGAGTGATCAAATCACTATTCTTCTTATTTCCTTTGATTTTGGACTTCCAAGCTATGCGGTACGTTGAACAGAGATCGAAATGAAGTACTCGTCTACTCGTTCATTAGCTTTAGGTTGACATACCCTATGAAGATGAATATTTAATCCCTTTAATTTCTTAAGCATACAACTGACAATAGCAGAAACGTTTATTGGCTGGAAATATTCACGAATAGTTGAGAGCTTGTTGGGCTTTCAATGATGGTTTTAGCACTACAGCTATACTCGCGTCTGATAGGCCAGAGTAATCTCATAGTTCACCCCTCCGTCGACCTCTCACCAACCACCAACGTCAACCACCAAACAACACCAAACAACACCACAACCAAATTAGAAGTTAAATTCGTAAGCTTGTTTCACAACTCTTGGGAGTTGCTTCCTTGAAATGGAAATCAACAACCTATCATACAGTCCAGGATTGTCCTATGTTGCCTTCACCCTCAACCTCCAACTCCACCCGTCAAGCCACTAACCATTGCTTCACCTCAACCCTGATAATCCAGCACGCCAGCAGCCACCCTTTTAGGCCCTGCTACCTCCGCTCATAAGGCATCCACCAAACACGTCCTTAGTATCATCCACACTGACTGCAACAGCCAAGCCATCCCAGCACCAGAACAGTGGAGGTTTCAACACGGTTCCCTCAGCAGAGAGCAAAGGTTTCACACGACCTGACTCCACCTTCTCTAATGAAGGGAATTGAGCTGTTGTTTTTCCGACTCGCCGGGCCGACTTATTCCAACCACGATTCCCGGCACACTCGGTTCGAGATTGGCTAGGTGCTCGGCTTGCTTCGTTGTATCTGACTATTGCCAGACACAACAAGGATTGACAGATTGAGAGCTCCCTCCAGCGGATAACATAGATACTTTGTTCCTTCCAGGAACCGGACAATACGGAAGCGGAACCTGTGAGCTTCTCTCTCTTCCAAGTTACCAAGCCGGATGAAAGGATGGAGTCTGTGGGATACAGACCAATCCAGCTCAGAAGCTCGGGAGTTGGCACCCAGGCCTGGAAAATTGCATTTCCAGACCCGGGGCCATTGGCTTCCGATTACCAAGCAGGAATTCTCTAAGTCCAAACCCAGGAGTGTGACAGGATGAGAATGTTGTTCCAATACGCTTATAGCGAGTTGCTGATGCAGGGAGGGTGATGGATTGGTCTTGGCTAAGTGCTGCTGTTGATCCTCGTTGGCGTTGGGGACATGGGATCATGATGGCTCCTCTCGGACTCCACAAGTGAGGATTGTGGAACGCGCGCATCCTCGGATGGAAAAAGTCCGTCAGTGTGGTGTATGGGGTTTTCTGTGCCGACTCGTCTCTCAAGGAGCCATAAAGGCTTCGAAAGACATGGGTGAACTCATGGCATCGCTACCCCTATTGCGAGAAGTCAGTACTGGCAGGTCAAATGAGACAAACTCTTGTGGGTATAAGTCTCAAGTGCTATTTTGCGTACCAAAAATAGAGCGCATGTCGTTCGCCCCGAGAATCGAAATGACAAGCAGCGAGGCCTACCCGGAATGATAGGCGGCACATCTTACTCAGTCTAACGTATTGACACAGACAGAGGTCACAACCAGGATGGCCACTTCTTGGCTCGGTACCACCCCGTCAAGTATATCTTTTCCGGTGAGCGCGTCTGGGATCGCCTCTTTTCGGATGGGCGCGACCCAGGGCTCGGAAATTATGGCTTCCTCTGACACCATGGATCCTATGTATTACTGACCCAAATGTTGTCCACCGATTGGATTGTCAATCCAACTGTCAGCCCTCTAGGATTGAGTGTTGTCTTGGTGACAACGCCCATGTCCACTAAATTGGAAGTTAGCGTGAGCCTGGCCAGGAGTCAGGAATGCTTGTTCTTTCCAAAGAGAATGACTTACTTTGCCAGACCATGTCGTTGCCCAGCCCAGAGCGTTGTAGACGGTGGGTTAAATTCCCATAATTTTGAGCCTCAGGCTATCCAAAACCGACCTCCCACTTCCGTATGCATCCAAACCGAATGTAGTCAAAGGGATCCAGTCTTTAGGGTCTTTTGTACTACTACCTTAAGCGTAGTTTGGCATCGCTCAAACAGGGGAAGAGGACCAGTGATGTTCTGGGGACACCACGAACCCTTCCCTGCGACTGTTTTGGCCTTGTAGTTGGTTCCAAGTCTGAAGTTGGGCGACCTCGTTATTGTGGTATGGGGTCTCTTTCTGGCCACTCGGGACAAGCCACCGCAACAATGGTCTGTTAGGTGTTAGCAAGATCTGCAAAAGGGGTGTGGGACATACTTGCGGCTTCTCTGAGCTTCTTCAAAGCTTCTTGACGTACGTTTGGATGGACGTCTCTTTACCACGTCATGTCGTCGTGACACCGAGGATTATCTATCTGGAGTCAGCTATATCCTTCATAATGAGCTAGTGACTATCAAAGGAAACAGATATGGTTCATCGGGGCAAGAAGATATGGGAGAAAGCCTGAGAGAGTCCTGGGGCTCTGCCATACGGAGAGCGAGAATTATCTTCTCAACCTACCAGTCAACGTCTTCAATGGAGACGCACACATCTGTTCTGCAAGTAACAAGGCATAGAGAGGACTGTGGCATCCACAAAGGGGCTGTCGCGGCGCAAGACCACGAGCTCAGCAATTCTTGGAGATCGTTCTTTGATGATGTTGAGATGGAGTTGAGGATTTCACGTCTTCATCTTCGAAAGGAATATTTTGTAGAAAATATTCGAGTGGGGCGAGCTAGTCCAAACATTCAACCGAGACTTAGGCCAATCATAGGCCTGATGCTCGAGTTTGGGATAGGCAGATATTTCATTGCTTCTCATTGAGGCCGCAGTCGGAGATTGGAATTTGGATTCTAGGTACTTTTAGGTTACGCGTTAATGAACTGGTCGACTGCTGTTACAGTGTTTACCCCCTCAGAGTCTTTCACAAACTCCATGAGACTTCAACGGCATTTGTGTCACTTGCAGCCATTGTTTACTTCCAGAAAAACTGTTTGGTGAAGTTTCCAAAGCTCTTTAACACCTGACAACACAAAGCCCGGATGTATCATCACAATCTCAATCATTGTCCAGTCAGCCATTTCAACTGCCACTAATGTCGCCTGCGAAATACCACACATGTGAAGTAACCGACTCCGCAGTCACGTCTTAAACGATGAGCATTGTTTTCAGTCTTACTTTCTACCACCAGGGGTGAGTACACAGAAAGAGATCCCTTATTGCACATCATACTGCTAAAGGTTGTCAAAGAGTCGAAGAGAGAAAGAACCAAGACCTCAACTGTTCAGCCAATGCTCTAGAAAAGGGCTTGCCTCGCCAAAAAGAAAGAAAAAAATGCCATGTAACAGCCACGAACACACCCGCTCTCTGTCACGCGGATATCAAAACTCAGTAATGACCAGTACACAACAAAGATGAGCTTTTACTTAGAGGCGCAATCTTATCACACCAGCTCATCTCCTACTTTCCCTCATCCAACCTCCAACTCATCAAGCCCATAGGCAAGTCCGCTCCAAACGCCGCCAAACAACACTGCATAGTCAATCTGATTCCTCGGCGTATTCGTAAGATCCCAATCCCTCAGCCTCAACTCCGGTCTGAAGATCGCTGGTGACGTAATCCTCAACTGCATTCTCATCTCCTGTTTGTTTTTCACAACACGGCATCCATCTCTTCTAACTGCCCAGCGATTCGCCCCTCCGAGTGCCCCTGGCGATAATTGGGCTCTAGTAATTGCTTTTTTGGTTGCAGTTTCAGATGCGGATGCGGATGCGGTTGTGTTTTGATGGCGATATTGAGAACAAACGAATTGCTGCGTAGTAGGTTTTTCGTTCGGATGTTGTTCCAAGCAAGATACATGACACCATATATAGCACTCAGAGCAATTTATCCCCTCCCACTCTCCACCATCATCCTTATTTCTCCTCCCACAACACGGAATCGAAATATACAGATGCTGAACAGCCAAACCAGGAAGTTGCGCGATGGAAGCCGAAGATGATGTGTAATACCACTTTTCCACCTCGAACGACGCTTTCTCAAACGAAACGAGATCGTGAGGTTCAACAGCGTCATGAACCATCGTAAGGATTCCCGTGGGGAGAGTATTCAGGATAGAAGATTCTCGGTCCGAGAATGAGCATCCATCAAGTTGCCCTCCTCTCCCTCTTCCTCTCCCAACTACGCGCAATCTACGCCGAGCGGTAAGAATATACGCCAAGATCCTGAAACCAGCCGAGCATTCCGTCGCAGAAGAATTCGCCACTAAAGGGAGAACATCCGAGACGCATACCCCCTGTCCATCACAATGCACGAAGGCCACATCAGTAACTGATATCAGAATAACATCCACATCCTTGCCACTCCTCTCTAACCCATCAAGGTCACGACCAACACCAAGATTCACAAATTTTCCAACCCTCTCCACAACACTCGAAATCCACCGCTCCTCGCCAATCGCAAGTCTAAGATCCGAGTAAACAACCTCGACAAACTCATGGAACCAGTAAATATCCTCTCCCGGACTCCCCCAAGCTGGGAAGAAGTGAGCGCGTAGTGGGAGTTTCGGCGCAATGGTGTTTAAACATTCATTGTCAGATGAGATGGTGAAGTCCCAAGCTGCAAGACGGAGGAAAGCGATGACGAGTCTGCGGGAGAGTTCGTGAGGTGAGGAGTGAGATTTCCAGATTGTAAAGTCGTCAATGAAGGAGCGCCATTTAGTATACGAAATCTGTGAACATCCTATGCTGGAGCTCGTTCATGAGCGTTGGCTGGGTGGGTGTGAGCCCTAGATGTTCGTAGTCTGTATCTCCTAACACAGAATTCTCATCGGAAGATAATGTTGGTGGATATCTCTCGAAGCGGATCCCTCCCCCTCAGCAAAAGATTATCCAAACTCAAATATGACGCATCGCTGATATCTCTCCCGTTGATTCGCCTCATAGTCAGCGGTACATCGAGTTCAGAATCGCCCTCTTCTCCATGCCAAAACGACACCGTCAAGTCTCCTCCTGAATCCGAAACCGAATCCAGGTCAAGTGTGTACACATAGTTCAAATTCTGCCGTATAGGCAACGGGAACGGGATAAGGACCGGTACCGCACCACCACCACCACCTCTAGCTATATTGTAACTCTCGATGTTGTTTTGGAGATGTGCTTGTTTTAACAATCGGATAGTCTTGTGAATCCTCGGATCATCGGGAGAGCCGATTCGTCCCATGGGGTCCTTGTGGATTTGGTACCATTTACCTGGATTGAGGCTAGGATTAGGATAGGGAGAATGTAAGGAGGAGCTGTGAGGGAGTTGGAGGTTTGAGTGAGGGTTTGAATTAGGTAGGGATGTATATACCTCTTGAATGGATGTTCCAGAAGCCTCGCGTCACCATGGTGTATTGTTGACTTAGTAAAGATCAAGGAAGAGGATGGAGAACTAGACACCTAGGTAGGCAAGTAGATTGGATGCAGTCCAGGCCCTTTTACCCCGCATTCGCCCCTCTTTTGCCAAGCGTTTTTGTATGACGAATGATCTCAAAGGAAGATAATGAAAAGAAATCTTTCCATTGCTAGTATCAATGCTATGAAAAGTACTCCAGCATACAACCAAGCGGGCGACAACAGCCAAGCCAACTATCTCCTCCGTCAAGTACCTCACAACGCAACTCCGATGAAGGTCTTGCGCTCCAGTTAGCAAGGAGCTGGCAGAGGTGAATATTCCTTGTGTATGGATTCGCCAAGCAGCAAGCATACCATGAGACCCTTCCAAAAACAAAGAAGAGAAAACGAAAGGGATGAACTGGGTGCAGTAGCTGATATTACAGGTGGGATTTTCTATCAAGTAGGCACCATATGCAAATAAGCACCTATGCATCCATAAACGCATGAGGCATCCCTTCTTATCTACGCCCAAACTTGATCGCTCCGATCTAGTGACATCCTATCGCACATCTCGTACTCTACAGCTCTCTCAATAAAGAATAGAGCATTCATTGAGCATCTTCCTCACATGGATATATCTCAAGCCGGCTAACCCCACCGCGCACTCTCCCTCTCAGCCTCCAGCCTCGAGATCCTAGCCTCCTCACCCTCCTCACCTAGCCCAGTGCCCCTTCGACCCTTCCGACCTTTCTTCCCACTCCTCCCTCTATTCTCGACACCCTCATCTCCATCATCTCTACTTCTCTTACGCGCAAAGCCACCTGTAAGACCAGCCATACGCTGAGCTTCCTTCAGCAACCTCTCACGGTTCCTGGCTTCGCGCTCGATCTCATGAGGGTCTTTTGCTGTTGGCGCAGGGAGAGTTTTGGCTTTCGTTGATGTGGATGCGGAGGTGGAGTCCTTGTCTTTGTCTCTGTCACGACGAGATTCGTGACGAGAGGAGCGGTGTTCATCTTCGCGGTAGTGACGGCTGGATTTCTCTCGCTCTTTCTCTCTTGGCTTGTCGTAGTCACGGTCACGTTCTCGTGTCGAGGCTGTGACACGTTCCGAGCGAGGGCCAGTGGGGAGAGTAAAACCGTTATCGATGGTGCTCTTGCGGCGAGAGCTGGCACCTCTGATTTCGATGCCGCTAGTGAGAGTAGATTGGCGACGGGAACTTTTATCGCTTTCGATGGGTGTTTTGAGGGAGGTTGGTTCGATGTCAGATTTAGGTAGAGGCTCTTCGGACTGGCGGCGGCTGTGGCGGCGGCTGTACTCCCGGTCCCGGTCCCGGTCCCTATCCCTGTCTCGACTCCTTGAACGTTCTTTGTCGTCGTGGCGGGAAGAGCGATGAGATGAGCGATGCTTGTGAGATGATGACTTGTGGTCTCTCTCGCTCTCGCGGTCGCGGTACTTATCTTTATCTCGTCGACTTCGATTGCTTGTGCGCTTCGAGTCCGAGGGTGACGCTGATCTGGATCTGTCCTCAACAACATTGCCTTTGCCATCTTCGAGTCTATCTCCAGACGGTTCGTCGGCCACGGCATCTTCTTCCTCTCGGCGTCGACGGCGTTCCCGTCTACGTTCTCGACGTCTCTCAGTTTCCTTCTCGTCTTCGCTGAGGGATGTCGATCGATGCCTATGTCTGCGGGACTTCTCTCTACTATGTGATCTCTTCCTATCCCGTGATCTTGAGCGTTCTCTTGTAGGGGATCTGCTTCTCTCTCGGTCTCTACCTCCCATCTCTGAAGTATCAGGGGGAACGCTCGCACTCACACTGCCACTCGGCCTCGAGTTTGCTCGACCAGCAATTGAAAAGCCCTGCGTTCTCAAGCCAGAGAGGCCTGTATTTGGCAATCCTTCTCGCATTGCCTTTGGGCCAGTGGGGGCATTGATAGGAACATCAACTGGCTTTACAATGGGAGGTTGCATGTGAAGAAAATTTCCGCCCCTGCCTCCATACGATTGATCTTGGGGATAGCCTCCCCCATAGGCGTTCACGTTGTATGCATCACCGGCACCAGAATACGGATATGATGTTACGTCGTCCAAGGTCTGTATTGGCATAGGTCCCGAGTTCTCTGGAGCTTCGGTGGATTCGGCTGGAACTGCATCTGAGGTCACTTTCGGTCCTGTGCCATCTTCTGTTGTAGTCCCGGGTACCTGGGTGTCTTTTTCGTCATCGGTAGGTTTCGGTGTCTGATCTGCTGTTGCCGACTTTTGGCGAATTTCTCTACCATACTCATCGACATTGCTAGCTTCAGCTTTGGGTCCGGGTGGGACAGATCCTGCTTCGTTAACAGAACCATTGGGCTGCTGGCCTGCACCATATGGTTGTGGCATCTGTTGAGAATAAGAATCATTGGATCCGTATCCGTAGCCACCTCCGCGAGAAAATCCGCCACGGCCTCTGCCTCGGCCTCGGAAAGACCCGTAGTTGTTCTGGTGGTTATTGAACTGATTCTGGTTTCCATAGTTACCTTGATCAAAACCAGACTGGGACCGGTATCCAGAGTTATTCGCGGTATAATCACTGTGACCCATGCTGGCAACATTTGAGTTGTTGTAATTATCTCCAACATTCCAATTTGGTTGACCATTCCAACCACCATAACCCGCTCCTGCCCCTCCCTCGAATCCCATTCCCATCCCGTTCATACCCCCAAACCCGCCATTCATAAATTGCATGGACATCGGATCCATGCCCATAGGTGGCATACCAGGCATTCCTTTGGAAAATTAGCACAAAGTCTTCAACCAGGAGCGTCAAACTTACCCATCATGGGGAAATTTCCAAAACCACCAGGGGCCATGCCATTTTGCATAGCCATCATCATCTGCATCTGGTTGAAGTCGCCACCGAAGCCCATTCCAGGGAAGGCTCCAGCTGCAGATTGATCGAAGCCAAATCCAGCTCCAAACCCAGGAGTCTGCGACACGCCTTGACCGTCCGATTGTACACCGTCTTTCTTGTCTTCGCCATTTTCAGCTGGGGCATCTTCGGCCTTGTTAGCATCCGTTTCGGTGGGTTCTTGGCCAGGTGCTATTTCCTGTTGAGAAATGTAAGTATTTGTCAATTCAAGTCGGGCGCGGAAAGCATACCTCAATTGACGGCTGAGGAACATCCTGCTGGTCTCCATTTGGCTGCTCCGATTCTTCTGTTGTCGCGGGAGCCTCGTCCAACTGTGCCACAGGGGTCTCCTCAGTCTTGACATCCTCCACAGACTCCACATCCTGGATTTGCGGTGCAACTACTTGCTCGACGGGCGCAGGAGTCTCATCTGAAGCTGGGGGTGTGACAGGAGGTGAGTTTTTTTGTTCCTTCAGACGCAACGCCTCGCGCTTCTTCTCTTCGGTGCGGAGGAAGACCTTGATGGTTGTGCGCAAGGATTTATTGGGCTTGCAGTCCGCCGCTGCAACGGGAGTATGTTCGCAGACCGGGCAGGAGGACGGGAGGGTCGACTGGCCTGTTTCAAAGACTGTCAGAGTGTGCAATGCAAGATTTAGGGCGTGAATACATACATGTTCCGTCAATCGCCTGGTCGCAACAAGGCAATCTGAAGGCATTCACGGCCAACCTGCTGCAGATGGCGCATCGAAGCTTGATAGGGATCTCGTCTTGCGATAGGGAACTGTGCCAATATTAGCAGAGCATCATAAAGGCATCTATTCGAGCGCGACTGACTTGATCAGCTCGATTTGAGCTGCTGTGGGAGCAGTTGTAGCCATGCTTCCTGGCGGCGATGGCGCGCGCGAGCTCAATCGAGGATAAATAGGCGCAATTGTTGTCTTTGTTTCATGGCCGGAGAGTCGCAGTCGCAGTCTCAATCGCAGTTGGAGTCAAGGAAAGCCGCAGGATGGCTCGTTCAATTCAGGCGGGGGGCGACATTCGTGTGAATCAACTCGAGCGTTGCAAAATCTCGAGATCAGATCTGGCGCGAGACCACATTTGTCTCGGCAGCCAGTCAACGTTAAACTGGCCGTCCGGTCACGTGACAGACAGCACACGCGAGCTGGTAGTAAACCATTCTGTGTTGGCAATTTGTGTTACTCATTTTCTGCTGATGATCTATTGAATTTTCACAATCTTTCACATTACAATGAATTTGCTACGAACCTTTTCAATATTTGACATGGAGTTGATGGGCGCCCTTGCTTGGCTGGCACATAAAACCAAGCTTCGGCTAGCAAACACTAGGAAATCATCGTCATGTCATCACATCAGCTTGACAACTTCCGTCCTTCTCTCCCCCTCCTTACCAAGTCCATCTTCCCAATTGCTATGAAGTTGTACCTTGACAAATAGTCCTAGGTGGACTCATCATCGTACCAACAATGATACTAGGACAAGTATCTTGGCTTGATTGCTTCGTCTTTCTCCTCTTCCTCGCCCCTCAACTCATCATCCATGTTGGCTTCTTTCCCACTCTATTCTGCGGCATCAAAGCATTGCCTTTTCTGTGTACGGTCATGATCCCCTATATCCTCTCTAAACCCTATATACAAGGCACACCGATAGATCTCTCAGCCACAGGTGTCGTCGACCTCCTCGGGCTGAAACCTCGCTAATCTGACATCTGCAGTGATCCGCTTGCCCCTGGCATTCCTATATGAACGTCTCCTCCTAGCCAAACCTCATCAGCCACCCTTCGTACAGCAAGCTTCATGGTTTGAAGATGTTGTTATCAGGTGTGTGAGGTATGCTTTTACATACATTCCAGCGGAGATCGGGGCGGTTTTCTTCTCGAAAGGTGCTGCTCTGCCGTTCCTGAGATGGAGGATGTTGAGACATGGGTATGTGCGGAAACCGGTCCACTGGGAAGAGATCAAGAGGAAGGATTTTCAGGGTGTTTGGATCATCAAGGATAAGACCAAGATGCCGGACGTGGTGGTGTATTATGCTCACGGTAAGTTCACGTGATAGCATCGTATATCCCATGGACCCATCGACTTTCCTTTCCGTGCATATGGACTATTCTCTTTTGAAGATCATCAGTACTGAACCTCATCCAGGCGGCGGTTTCTCAATGGGTACCTCCTACTTCTACCTGGAATTCCTCCTCGCTTTCCACACCCTCCTCTCCTCCCAAACCTACACCCACACCAAATTCCACAACCCTGCCATCCTAGTTCTAGAATACACTCTCGTTCCCCAAGCCTCATACCCAACCCAACTGCACCAAGCAATAGCAGGCTACAAATTCCTCCTCAGCAAAACCCACGACCCATCTCGCATAGTATTCAGCGGCGACTCCGCCGGCGGAACAATCATCCTCTCTTTACTCCTCCACATCGGTAACAACAAAAGTAACCCTAAAGGAACCAAAACCAGAGCAGTATCAGAAGGAGGGAATGACATCCAAGGCGTCGTTCCAGCTTTAGCGGTCTTGATAAGTCCCTGGACGACACTCATTTCAAAGAAAGATAACAATACGACGAGTGATTATCTCGATGCGAATAACCTCCACCAGTATGCTCGACAGTATGTAGGGTCTCAACATTCGACTAGCGATCCGTCGATTTCGCCGGGGAATTGCAAGGATGTGGCTTGGTGGCGACGTGCGTGTCCAAGTAAGGGGTTACTTGCCATGTGGGGTAGAGAAGAAGTATTTGCCCCGGAAATCAGGGATTGGGTGGAGTTGTTGGAGGGTTCGGGTGTGAGTGTGATGAAGAGGGAGGAGAAAGGTGGGATTCATGCGTGGCCTGTTGCGAGTTTGTTCTTGAGCTCGACGAGGGAGGAGAGGGTAAAGGGGTTGGTACAGATTGTGGGGTTTATTGGAGAGAGAATGGCGATAGATACAGACGGAGGAGGCATCATCGGGTTTGATGGGAAGAAAGTGGCTGTTGTTTGACAGCACGTTAACGAAGTCTCGAAACTCGGCAAACGAGGAGAAAGAAAACATCACGTGGACGGTGCGTCGATATTTGACAATTTTCTTTCATTACTACTCAAGCAAGCCGTCTAGGTCTGATGTGTCGAAAGAGCTGAGATGGTTAATGAAATAGGAAATTTTGTGGCGACAAGATGGGAAGATTTTCGATGTTGGGAAGCTATTCAGATGTCAGCAGGGGTGCTGGGAAATTCTTTGCGCAGCTCGCAGCTTACTCAAGTGAAAGCAGCCATTGAGCAGGCCTCTCTCCGTATTGAATTGAGACATGGCTCTTCGATGTTGAGGGAGGAGGCATTTCGAGTTTATCCGAGGTGAACAGGGGCGAAGTATTGGCCTTCGTTCATAGCCTCCGAGTATTGAGGCACCCAGCCATCACCGAAGGGAAATTCCATCCAGCTCGTGATGTTCTCGTGGCCATTATCATCCCTGAGACTCAGCATCTCAGTCGCTCCCAGAATTTCATTAGCCACTGAAGATTCTTCGGCTCGAGCTGCAGCTCGTGTTGTAGACTGAGGGATGATCTCAGTGCTCCGAGACAGTTGGAGGTGCTGAGGTGGTATCTCGAAGCGTTGAACCTCGCTGTCAGGCACCCAATGTCCCGAGCCGAAGACTGCATTTGTGCTCGCAGCACCGGCGAATGTTTGTGTCGTGTTTTGGACTGGCGGTCCCCCGTGGTGTTCTGAAAGAGATCCTGTCAGTGCATGATTTCTCTACTAACCTTCGATCAAAGGGAAGGAAGGGCATACATACCTTGCAGTGTGATCGAAGCCTGGCCCTCCTGTCTCGAGTAACCGCTGAATCTCTCGATGTTTCGATATGTGTTTGCATTACGTCTGCGTTGTTCCCCTTCAAATATCGTTAATACTGCAGAAGCCAGTCGTGGAAAGGCAAGTGCCAGCAGCAATAGCATCGCACCTTCAGTAATCCCATGTTTCTTCTTCAAATGCTCCTTGACTTTCCCCGACCTCGGAGTCTTGAAGGGACAGTTGTGAACAGGGCAGCTATGTTTCCTACCGCCATGAGTCTGCTCAACGTGTCTGTTTAGCTCGCTCTTCCTCCCAAATGGCTTTCCGCATGGGCACTTCACGCACTCGTCGTCGTTGTGGCGGGTACAGTGGAGAGCCATCGTCGGGGTCGTGGTGATGTGGTATTGTCATCGTGGCAGGTTGGCTGGCCGGTGGAAGTATATATACATCTTTCCATGGACTGTATCATACAATCATTCGGGAGACAGTGTTTTGTTCTTCTGGTAAAAAGGGTCTGACGAGGAGAGTTCTTCTCTCGAAGGCGGTGTCGAGGCCGCACAGACAGCATCGCCTTGTTGTTCTGAAGCGAGGCGAACGGTTGCCTCAGAGGTATCAAATCGCAGAAGAATATCATATCATGGCGTGAGAGAGCGGTGAAAGGGGTGAGTCCTTCTCAAGACTTGGGACGGCCAGCATTCGCCATGAGAGGAAAGTCAAAATCAATCTGAGATATGACAAGTCTTCCCAATATGCCGGACCTAAGCGGCAGGGCATCCGAGAGAGTCGCTCCATGGTACCTCCCTCTCGCCCTGTCTTCCCAGTATCCAGCGGTGGAAGCATCCATCCCTGGAGAAATTGCTAGAGTCATGGCGGTGTACGGGTGTTCCGTTGCGTTGCATTCCATTCCGTTCCGTTGCATTGCATTGCATTCCATCGTCCCCCCCCCCAGCCCTGCGATTTTCGCTTCTTCAAACAAGGCTGACGGCAATGATAGAAATCCTTCTTCTTTATGACTAGGCCTGTTGAGGGAACACACCTCCCTGTTTTGGGATCTGAATAAGCTACTAGGGAGAGGGTGAGCGGGTCATCATTGCCTTCCGCCCTGGTGGATCTTGCTGGTCGTCGCATCTCTTTCGATGAGATGTGTAACTTACTTTACCCGAGAAACTATGTTCTTGGGCAAGAACGTGCCTTGTCTCTGGGTTTGCGATGCTATAGGATCGTCATAATACCAAAGTCAATACCAGACAGGGTAACAGCTATTGAGCTGTCGGCGAGAGCTTCGCCCCATGCGGTAGGCATCCTCTAATAACAGGACTGTAATGTCCACTCCAAGCCCCTCTATTTCCAGTCTCAGGCCACTTTAATACGGTAAGTTTAATTTTGTACCACCTAAGAGTATGGCTTATGTGGGCTCCATTGTTTTACCAGCTCCTGCTGTGGTGTTGCTTTTTCCATCCTTCTCAACACTTTCCTGGCATCACATCCTCGCCCTCGTTCAACGGATCACGCAAAATCTTCCCCGTCCATCCCAAAACCCACGTCTGCCTTGCTGCCCCCTGGAGAATTAATATATATTGCATCCCCGCTAACTCCATCCAGGAGGTATCAAGAAAAACAAAACGGGGGCTTGACAGGCAGCCATGTGGAGTGTGGATCCCTCCGCCCATCATGCGCCAGTAACCAGACTGTTGGGTTTGTTTATTCCGATTCATCCGTTCAAAATGCCCTCTTACAAAATTTGTAGCACATTAGTCAGTCAAATTGTGGCAGGCTGGGCTCGAAGCTCGACCAGGGCCTCTACATGTTGTTGTTCCAGTGGTATGCCATCCTGCTCCACTTCCCTTCAGCCTTGCTGATTCTCTTCGGCAGGGAAAAGGGGCGCAGCTGGATGAAGACAACGCATCAGATGCCCCTTTCCATTTTGGGATTGACATCGGAGGGCAAGGGACTACGGGCAGTTTATTCTTTAACACTTTACTTGGAAATGTTGATCTGAACATGTTCCTCTCGCTTGGCTACCACCGCCGCCGCTTCCACTACCCTGATCAAAATTGTGCCAGCTCCAATCATGTACTCAAACTCAGGTATGTGTGAAACTGAGAGCACGTCTGGTCATGGCCCCCCGACTGCGTTACCTGCTACTCCAATGTCAGACTTTCCACTTGGGACTTCAGATCCTGGCTCATTTCTAACGTGTGCATCCCTGTAGCCTAGTCTCTCATGTACAGTCCCCCTTCCAGAAGTTCCGCCAGATAGAGTTGTCCTAAGTCTGAAAGTAGGCGCAGGCGCACATCCCAAGCCGCGGCCCCTTTACCATGCTTCGTCCCTGGAGAGTTTACATAGATAAAAGCTAGTTATACTAACTAGGATGAAGCATTCGGAACTTTTCAGCCAATTCTGGATGTCTTGACTGCAAAAGCCAAAGCAGCACTGCCCTCTCTGTCAGATCGGTCTGATCTAAGATGTGAAGTCGATCCGATTGACCTGAGTCCAGGGATCAAATTAACTTCAGAATCCTGAAGTTTAGACTTTCAGCTGATCAACAAGCTCAGGCAATTGTAGGATCGACGTGCAGTTGTGAAGGCTGGTGGGCCAGGGACAAACGACGCAGGGGAAACAAAGAGACACTCGCAAAATTATGGGTTGCAATCACCTGGCGACCAGCGTAGAAGGAAAGAAGGCATCCGGGCTATGAATTAGGTCTCGTCTAAACTAACACTGGATTGTTTCAACACGTCGCTGGCCTTTCCCATTCCCTCTAATTTCGCATTTACCCGAAGGATGATAGAGACCGGCGACGCCGCGACCTTCGTCCTGACTCCTGAATGAGTTGGCCTTTGGCAAGAGTACTGTATGAAGATGGGCTGACTTTCCACTGAGCATTCTCAAGATAGAGGGTAATTTGAATTTAATTTGTGTGGGTATTCGCTGTTTCTCTACAGTTGGTTGGCTGACGGCTGAGGCTTGGTAGGAGGTTGCATGGATGCGACCAAATGCTCCACCCACCCACACCACCGGTTTTTTTTCGGATATCGAGCTCAATCATCTCACCGAGGCACTGTAGACTGTCGCAGCTTGAGCAGTGCTCTCTCTGTCAATAGGAGGCTTAGATCGTCATTTCCGGGGTCGACCTCAGCACTAGCTGGTAGTCTTGCCAACACTTCAAATTCTGTGCGTGAGGAAAACTTAATCGAGATCTGCTTAAACAGATGAGGATAACGTACAGGCTCAGCTACACCACGGATGTACCCGTTCCGGGCTTTACGGGCTGCATGGAACACTGCAAACTGTGCTGCTGTCCCGATTACCAGACCCCGAATGCCTGTCTGCCTCTGCAATGACTTGGATATCCCCTGGTCGTGATATTTAGACTACATATAACTATAATGAGCTTACTGGGGACGTATATTGTTTCGCGAGGAATTGTTTTGGGACACTTGGGCTCTCCAGGACGATTTTCTGGACGTATTTGCCAAACCCCTATTCAATTAAAACAGGCTCGCTTACAGGGAGCTCGGGCTGACTACAAGGTAGACAACACAACATTTTTCGGTCATGATAATTGTAAGATATTCTCCTCCTTTTAATTCTCTTTCGAATTGGGGTTGCGCCAACGGGTGAGTGTCGGAAACGGAAATATGTAATGTAATGTATGAACGACAGTTGCATCCAGCTGCAGGTTGGTCCAGATTAGGCAGGTAAATATGTTGATTGGACGATGGCAGACTTTTCCCCTCTCCTGTGCATGAACACAAAGCCAGCGAGGCACTTCCCAGCTAAGCCCACACACCTGGCCATTCGGTCGTGAGGTGTTGGAGGTATGTGCTGTTGGCCCTCCTATTGTACTGTACTTTACCAGAATACCCAGAGACCAGGAATTGGGTTTTGTTGGGAATAACAACGTCCGTCGATGGCTGACGTGTCCCTGGCGAAGGATTATCGCCATACTGGTATGGGACGCCATCATCGATGCGGCACAATTCATGGCTCTCTCATCGTGCGTTACAGTGCACTGCAGCTGCTTTTCGATATTCCCAGTCCAAAGGGTCGGTATGATGCAGGCACGAAGAGAAACCGACAGATCATGGCGTCACGACTCTCTTGGGACTTTGAACTTCGAGATTGTGACATGAACGTGTGCCTTTTTATTCATGAAAAGTATCTGCAAATCACATCGGTCCCCGATAAAAATCCGTCCACCTGCCTGACAAAAAGAGAATGAAAATTGAATAGTGGAGAGTCGCAAATTGACCAGAACACCTTTCCAGTTTCCAACGTAATAATACACAAGTACAGAGTCATTCACTAATAGGAGTAATTCGAAAACTCGCTCTCACTTCCCTGGTCAGAGGAGGAATATCCCAGCAGCTCGTCCGTACTCGAGTCCTTCAGCCCATCCTCGAGACTTCTTGTGTATCGCCTTGTGATAGTGATCGTTCCGTCATAACTCCTTGGGGCCATGCCGATGCGTAGCTTCTCATGGCAGTGGATGATGGCATCTTCATCTTCGAGGTGGTGTTGATTCCTGCTGCGATCAACAAGATTTGTCGCATTCCCGCAAGGCGATGTTGAGCCTGTCGAAGATTGGGTTTCGACTTTCGGGGGGGTATCTATGTCTTGAGCACTCTTCAAAGTAGCTGTATTGGAGTCAGTGTTGTTTGCAAGTTCAAAGAGAGCGCGGAAGGAGAATCTCACGTTTACTGGCTGTCGGGAGCTGTTCTTGCAACCTCGGCGATGGTTTTTCATACACCGAATTTTCTTCCAAAGTAGATTCTGTTGATTTACAATCAGAAACGATTCGCTGCTAGCTTAAGAAGTGGGCCTACCCGTGTCAACAATGGCTGTTGGGGATGGATGGTCGATGGAGATCGAGGTGGTGGCGCAGAGCCCAGGTAGACTACCAGCTTTACCGACCGAATGATATTTTACTTGGTGCCTTGTGAGCTCCTCTTGACTTTCAAACACACTCGAGCAGCTCTCTTGGGGGCATGTGATCGTCATTTTGGCTGGAGCTTCCGATGTAAACACCCCCTTTGAACTTCTCCCAGGAGAGGACATCGTGTCTATCTATACCATGATCAAGGCCCACGATATCAAACCTGTAACAAGAAAGCAAGGCTATATGATCGTACTCGGTGAGCTGGCCATTATTGAGTGACCCCCATGGGTCACATAGCTTTGGGAAGTCCGACGACGATCCTGGGTGTTTCGAATCGCGCCTTTGCCCAGCTGCAGTACCGTGGCTCCCGGCTCCAGGCTCCAGGCTCCATTCCCCAGATTCCACAAGTCGATTTCTCGGCGTTTGGGCTTACAGGAGGCAATGGGTGGAAGGGGTGGTCGGCTCGCCTGGAGAACCTCGAGGACATGGGCTGCTGCACCGAAGCATGAGAGCACCCCAAACTTCCCGTCCTCAAGCAAAGCCTTCCAGCTGAACCAAAGAACCCAAAAATCCCGGGAGGCCTACCAGAAACGCCCCTCTAGAGTCGTAGGCTTTCATGGTCTGGCCGCAGCAGGTGTACCGTTTTCATGAGACCATCTGGGCCATGAAACGTGGCACGCTCAATCGCAAGCGGCTTAAGAATTGAGCCTCACTCTTCCTCCAGTCTCAAGATTTGATCACATATCGAATTCTATTCCATTGTGATCTGACTGCATCAAGTACTAAGTAGCGGTGTGATTCTCTTCGGGCATCAATACCTGAAGCTCTTGGAAAGTTTCATTCTCACAAACCTCTAGCACCAGAGTCACTGAATAGACTAGATGCCATGATCCCGCGTCGATTCTTTTGCTAAAGCATATTTCAATCAAACTTTGTTTGATGGTACTGCAGGATTTGTTTGGCTTGGCTGCAGTGATTCGGACGCGGTTGTGATGTCGGAGTAGCTTGGTCAATCTTTGAGTGTACGTCGCCTGTCAGCTTTGATGAATCCTAGAGGTTGTTGTCTAGTTGCATTCAACAGGACTAATAAACATGAAACCTAGGCTTTCAAGTCAACTGACTATGTTGATGCACGCCACCATGAGCTAAAAAGTAATAATGCAATGGGGTGGGGGTCCTTCAGTATCAACCCCTTGCGAATCCAGTAACTTACCTCGCAAATAACATATCAGATATGCCGGAGAGTAAATTAAACGCCCGGCTCATCATCGACTGTTCGAAAGCTAATCCCAGGCTTCTCTCAGGTCCCTATCTTCAAATTATGTGAGCTGCAGGTCCATCCTTGATATCATTGGTGGTGGAAACCTATTTGATATACCTTATGCAGTGCTGCTTTATCATGCAGGAGAAAACCACGCCCACGAATAGCCTTCAAGTAGGACTTGGAATTTCTTGTCGCTCGTAATACTTCATGGGCTATCGTCCGGGCAGTGTTGAGTTCGAGGGCTTCTCATGACCGCCGATGCTGATGGTTTTGTAGCGTCGGGCTAGCGGTACAGTGCCTAGCCAGAGGTTATTACAATCCTTAGACAGGTCAAGAGTAGCGATGCAAGGAGCTCGAAGAGGAGAACCACAGGGTTCAGAATGCGTACCTGCCGTTGGTGGTATTAATGCCATCTGGCAGTGTGGAAAATTGAAATTTTCTTGATTGGCCGGGTTCCACAGGCCCTGGTCAAGGCTTGCTGTATGTGACCCCAAACAACTTCAAACGCATCTGTGGGCAGGACAGCCAGGATAAATACCTCGCGGTACAAGCCTAGACTTTGATTGTTGCCGAGAAGGTGCTAGAAAGTTGAATGGGCGGCGAGTTGAACGGCCATCATTTGGTGTCATAGTCTCGCTGAGCTGTTGCTAAGAGGAAGTGCCGGTAGATCATTGTTTGAAGATATGAGAGACCAGCTTCTTAAGATCATGTATGATCATGGCGTGTAACTGACACGTTACGGAAGATCCTACGTGTTTTGGGCTGATAGGGCTATCAGAACAGGTGTACAGTGTCACTTCACTCAACTTCACGTGCTTGAAACTCTTGACCCCGATTTAGAGTTGAGAAAATGCGACCCGGCTGTTCGTTGAACTTACTATCTTACTTTAGAATATCTCCCTTCATATTTATCGTTTTTACTAAGCAATCTATGAGAACCAATGCTGGTAGCATAATCGACCCCAAATCACGTGCGTTTGACCGATCACAATCACCTTCATCGGCCTCCCAGTTCGTATTTTCTATCTTTGCTAGGAAGCCCAACTGACTAATGAAGCCGAACTTGGCATCGAGCCTATCAAAAACCAGCTGGTGCTGTCGGTGCGACAAGAAATATTTGCTGCTCCGAGACGATATCATTATTTCCAGGTTCTTCTCGGTTCCATCAAAACATGCTCGCTTCGCTTCGCTTCCTTGCCGAGGATGAAAAGGGGGGAGGGGCTAAAAGGTTGCTTGGGGATACCGTGATTGGAAAGCATGAGTGACACAAGCTGGGCATGGCTCTTTAATTCCATTGGTTTGGACAGAAATAGGCTTCTGAGTTCGCATGATTTCAAGAAACTGACACTCAAGCTGATATTCTGTAACTTGCAAGTAAGTAATCTTGTGATGATGATGGCACACAATTCCACACTTTCCGCCCCAGTTGTAATTTTGAAGGGATGGATTTCGCAGACCAGTAGATTAATTTGGAGGGCAGCGAACCTCGATTTCGCTTTTCCGGGACTTGAACTTCGCACACATGTGAGGGTGACACCCTAATGGCCTGGCCATATTTCTACTCCTTCCTGCCCACGCCCATGTTAATGGTACCCGCCCATCCCATAGCCCAAAAAAATACCTAGTGATCTCCAAAGCCTACCTAGGTACCGAATTCTAGTTTACTCAAAGTCATACCCACTCATGATTGAATCCTAATCCATGTGTGCAGAGTCAAACCCAGTTGTTTCCTTCACCCAGTATGATTGTTCATCCACGCCCTGCATCTCGAACATAAGAGTAACAGTAGAATTGAGGGAATCGGCCACCACATACTTTTCTTTGGTTGGAGACTGTGGAGATAACATCTGTGCAGACGAGAGAGGTCTACCGGCATCAGGGCTGAATAGGAGATCGCTGCTAGCTTCAGATTCAGCTTCAGGCCCAGAGAACCCATTTCCATTCTCCTCTCCATCGCCTCCCATCCATTGGGATCCAAAGGCGTCATGATTCTTAACATATTCTTGTGCGTGATATAGGGACCGATGGTGATTGCTTTCCTCTGGATTGTGAAGATAATGTGAAGCGCTCTCCCACGTCGTAAATTCGGAGAAGAAGCTGGGAGGTTTCGAGGAATTGCTGAAGTTGGAGTTCGGAGGTAAGGGGGAGCTCGAAGTTTCAGGTCTCTGAGCATTCATAAGATGAACAGACCAGGCTAAAGTTTACCAAACATCAGCTGGAATCTTATAGAGTGGGTTCTTTTTCGTTCTGGGACTCTCTTACCCCTGAAAATTGGTGCCGGATGGAAGCGTCTCAAATGATTTTCCAGCACGTCCTGACGACATGATCCCTTGAAACTACAACCTTTATATCCACAGCCCACTTTCGTTGTTCTGTGCAGCTTTGGTTCAAGTAGTCTTGCGTTCTCGTGTCTTTGAGCATCTGCCCTGCGGCCGAATGTGGTTTTGCAGCCAGGGAACGAGCAGCCAAATCTGCCATTTGGCAGAGGGTATGGCATTGTAGTTCTGTGAGAATATTGGAGGATTCAAGGATTGAGATTGGGTTGACAAAGTGCCCTGGGGAGGCTGACAGCTTTGTGCAAAAGATATGGAGGACACTGCCTGGAATTGCAACAGCACTGAGGATCGAAGAGACAGCCTTCTGCAAAGGGTGGTTGGAGTATATTCAAAAGAGGCTTGGGTATGATCTGGAAGACTCATCAATATCGAGAAAGGAGGTTTCGAGGGTTAGTTACACTCGGGGACGATGCTCTCTTCACACACTCTCACTCGAGTCCATCCGTGGCAAGACGCAGACGACATATATGGGAGAGGTCGAGCCTGCGATGGAATGCATATTTCATCTCTCCCCCGTGGCTACACAGGGGATTGGTGAAGGGCATGTTGATCTGTCGACTTGAAGCAAACAGCGGGAAGGAGAAAATGGCGAGAAGGAGTTCGCAGATGCCCAAATCGCTGTGGCAGATTCCGCCGTTTCCCGTACTCAGCTAATTCAAATTTCCTAGGCTAGTTGAGATGTTTCCTAAGTAATAGGTCTTGCCTCTGAGCAGTGTGGCTCGTCAGGATGCAACGAGCTTTGGCTTTGAGGCGGGCATTTGGGGCTGTTCACGCCATGCAATCCTGGCATTTGGGTCCTTTCGAGCGCATCGCAGACTGGGCTAGCCCAATAAAATGAGCTTTTGGTAAGCCATTGCCCTAATGCAGAGGCATTCTATCGATTCCGGGTTCCTTTGTGTCGAGTTTCCGGTTGCTTGCTTATTCAGTGGGGTTGCTTAGGCGGGTTTGAGTTGTGCGATGAGGAGGCGGGATCGTATCATAATGCTGTCCTGCATGGCATCCACTGTCCAAGGCGATAAGAGGGTCAAATAAGGTACCGTACTCTTGTTTTTCTTTGATGTATCGTTTTTTGACGTGTTGTCTGCATGTTTCTTGAGAAAGATAGAGGGAGGTATTGGAAGATTCTGAGGACCCATGAGACACACACTAAACACTCCCGTCCCATGCACATGCACCTCCGTACACCGGTCCGATAGCCTATCCAATCTGCAAGTCAGTAGCTCCCGTATCTACGCCATACACTATCTATAGACTAGCCCTGTCGTTGTGTAAATTAGGCAAGTCTTCATTCCTGCTCGACCCCAGCCTGGAGAGAACAAAGCCTGATTAGACTCGCAGATGCTACAGAGGAGAGGAAGCTCCGGGATGGGCAATTCAGCCCCTGAAGCCAAAATCAGATTAATTTTCAAGCATGCTGCATACGAAGTACTGCGGTTTGCAAAACATTTTTCGAGCCAAAGATCGCGAGATGCTTCCCGCAGATCGGACGGCCTGCACATCTCGACGAGGGCCAATGATCCTTGGGATCCTCATCCTGGTATCCATGCTAGATGTTTAAATGCCTCCTTGGGAGAGCTGTTTGCTATCTATGCAGCAGCAGATGAGGGATTTCGCTGTCCACCTCCGAAGTATACGCCAAATTTGAAGGGATCAAACTAATGTAACCCAGCTCTAGCATGCACTGCGCCCAATTGGTATCTCGGAGACACACCACCCTGTCTATATAGGCGTAATGAAGTAGCAAAAATGATCCAAAAGAAGGTGTCACAGACTCAGCATTTGACAACAGACGCCCAAGGCGTCTGGTCGTGCCTCCACTTCCCCAGACAAACACCACCCCGAAAATTACCACCCACGCAAAATGCATCTTTCAATCCGGTATGCATATTGGGAAAGGCTTAAAGGATATATTGTTCAAAGCCATTATCAGGCAACAATAAGCACCGCGAAGGAATAACAGGAGGGTGGCCAAACTTCAACGAGGAGGGTGGGGACAACATTGCGCGAACCAACAACAACCCTTGTCCAACGCGTTCAAGTCGCCAGTAATCACGGTGTCACTTGATCCACTACTGCATCGCCCTCTTCCAAACTCTCTGGGTTGAAAATATCTATGGTGTAGGGTGGCGATTCGTTGTGGTGACTTGGTGTTGGCTCGCTTACCCCTGTTAAACTGACGTTCCTTGCTTGGAATCTGCCTGATTTTTACCTTGCCAAGGACGGTCAACACATGATGCAAAGACACGGAAACTATAAAAGGAATTATGCCTTGATGCCTATCGTACGGATGACTCGACTGTGGTCTAAACGGAGAATTTTTAGGTGGCGGCAAAGCATCGTTTCTGATTTGTTAGTATATTAAAGAGGATAGGTACCCTTGCCGTGACAACGCCAAACAAAGCCCGCCAGTCAGCTCCACGTTTGAAGCGAGGGCACGTGCGACTGCTGTCAGGTGATGTTTTTGTGGGGGTGGGGGGATGAATTTTATATTGAGGGACTGAACACCCTAGAGGATGTTAAATTGAAATGGATTGAGTAATTCACCACAAAGTCCTCAGCCGCTCAAACCCACACTGTATTGTACTGTGTCAAGGGAGAAATACTCGAACAAGGGTCAGATTCCACCCCCACAGAGCTCCTGTTGATCCTCAATGCATTTACTCACAGGTCAAAAGGATATAATACAAGCTGTGTAAAAGAAGTATTGGTTGATGAGAGCAAGTTTTCGTAATGTCGATGTGCTGTTTTGACAGAAGAAAAGAGCAGCATTCTGCTCGATTCAACCCAGCTTAATCAAACAACACTGCAACAGCTACATTCGGTCTGTACTGCAAACCACTACTCTATTTCTAGTCGAAAACCAGAATCCGAATTTGATCATGACGCAATTTTGCGCAGTATTTGATTCTTCAAGCAGTTCTATGCCCCGAAAGTGCATGGTCGAGACGATGGGCCATGGTCATGAAGTGGGGAATTTCGTGTCCTTGTGTTCCGAAGCTTGCGTGGGAGACTGTGGAGGATACGAAGAGTATTTGCTCGTGGATATCAAGCTTGCCCCCAATTCATCCTTTGTCCCTGGTGCTTTATGTCAACCATGCAATGCGGCGCCAGCAGCAAGTAGACAGCTCATCTCGAGCAAGCAAGCAGAGCATCAAGAACAAAAACGGTAGAATGCATTGTAAGCCCTTGGTGTTGAATTTCGTGGTAGGAGTTCGGAGCGGAATCTGCTTTCAAGAATGCATCAGCAGATATCTAGAAAGACCATAGGTTCGCAGGGAACGATATTGAGACAACTCAACGTCTTCGCTGGACAACACCGCCAGAGTCGGAAGTCATACCTTCCTTGATGATTTGATTAGACGGTGTATGAGGCCTGAAATAGATCCTCTAAGTTCGATGAACTGCGGCAGCTCGGAGTTGATGTCTAGAAAGTAAAAAGGTTTGCAGCTTGATGGTCTCGCTGGTGGTGAGTCGGTCCTTTGAAGGCAAAGCTCTGCGATGCATCGTTGACTTGGAGCACTGATTCAGATCAACGAGTCTAGGTTGGATCAATTTCTCTGGACAGAAAGGCTTGATGATGCCACATGGTTTCGACGAGCAAGAGTTGAGAAGTGTGAGTATTGGGCCACGGAGTACCATTGGAGAAGATCGAGAGAGGCAGACATGGGCTTTCCCGGGTGAGCAGTGAAGTTTAGTGATGGTAATCAGGAGGTTCTTAGTACTTAGATTCTACGAGAGAGGGTAGAAAACAAGAGTTCTGATGCGATATTCAGGGGAAGCAGACCAAGCTTGTGTCCCCACGACGCGGGACTTTAGCCGTAACTCTTCGCCATCTCAAATTACTCTCCCCTTAGAAGAACGAAGATAGTGAAAGAGATAATTACCTTTGATTTCCGATGGCTTGCGATGTCGTTGCCGCATTGGAGTGTTGAAGTGTTGCAAGGCTTTCGTACACGAATCGCCAAAAGCATGCTAACCCAGCTACGTGTGTCAAGAGCTCATATTAGAAACAGGCCTCTCTGCAGGGCCTTGAGTGTGTATCGTGATCTGTCATCGAGGCCGCCTGTGAGGTCGCTTCTGTGGCTTAGAGATGATGGCCACCAACCGCCGGCCACCATCTCTATCCATTTAGATCAGCCTTGAGTGACTCAGAGAATGTTGGTTCAGGAGACATTTGTTCTTCAACTAGGAGATAGAGTTTAGATGGTGATCCGCTAGTGGCTTCTGTTTGGATATGCAGGCTGAAAGCCAATCGGTTTGTTTCAAACAAAGCAGAATGAAGCTGTGACACCTTCCATTATCGGCCAAAAATGCATCTCAAATGTGCAAAGAAAATATTCTAAGCTCAAAAATGCGAAACCCTGTAGAGTCTAGCTTCCTGTCTTCCATGTTGTTCATTCTCATCTGGGAAGCGGTCAGACACTTCTTTTGCCCTCATTTGAGGCAGCCAACCCCCCTGTCACTGAAGTAAAACAGAAGCACAAGCCAATAACCGGCATGGGATGAGGAGAGTACATACCAGCCGGGCGATGCAATCTCCCTCTGGTTGCATGCATGTCATGCGAGACGGCTCTCCCAGCACTGACAGTCTGACATCTTGTCATGTTTACACCCACCATCCCCTTTCTGTGCTGGTCTTGTTTTAAACTTCTGTCAGCTCACTGCCTAGCAGGAGGAATAGATGACCAGCCATTTGAATGAATAGATGAGCGAGGTGAAAGCGATGGGTCCAAGCCACAGAACCTCGCCTCGTCATGTCTTTCCGTTTCTCCACATAGAAAACTTCAAGCACACAGCCTTCGATCCGATCTCGTTCATACATCAACGCCTCTATCACATTTCTTCGAAGCTGCATATCTCTCCAGTACGCTTTATCCACCTAAATGGGTATTACCTTGCAGTCTGTTCAGGGGTGGGATCATGGGCCGATCTGGGGGAGCTGGGGAGGGGGTGTTGATAGCTCGACCTGGTCTTTACTGGAATTGGGAGCCCAAAACCAAACGGCTTGCGTGTGACGAGGCTGCCGCCACACTGCCTCACTCTAGGGATACCTCAAAAACCAAGAGAGGCTAATGAAAGCCCCTGAGTGAGATGGAGGGTAGTGTTGAACAGAACCACGAGTGCCAGTCGAGACTTGCCCCGAGGGTAGCGGAGCTTGCATTCTCAAGCAACAAGAGCCAAATTGAACGTGGCAAGGATTTACTCAGAAAGTCATCAAATTTAAGCAGTACTTAACATGGTCCTCGAAACCACAAATAGGAAACTTGGGTGTTGAACCCATTCGCTCTGTAAAATAGCAATCCCGCCTCCCCGCTGTCAGATAAATGAGTCCTTGATACTGTGGTCACAACTGTGAATATCCGCCATTACCTCCTTCCTCTCCACCTCCACTATATTGGTCTTGGTCTTCAGCTGTATTAATGTGGTGAGCAATTCATTGCGCAGGTCGGTGTTGGTTCGAAGGCTTACTTGTAGGTCCCAAAGCCGAAGACTGCTCATCTAGCTGATAGCCTCCATACTGTGCAGTATCTACATCACTAAAATTCAGCTGAGACCATGCATAACGGTCTCGCCACTCACTATTCTGGTCGGCACCTGCTTGGTTAGTGAACGAAGTAGATGGGGGTCCTGTGGCATAGGTTGGTTGAGCCATGTTCTGCGCTGCATAGTTGGGACCATATGTTGACGTTGCTTCATAGGTTTGTAGACTGTTCTCTACACCAAAGACGCTTCAGTACTAATTCGTGGTGTATGTACAATATGATGAAACGAGAGGGCAATGGACGATGCATACCTTGATTCTGACCGGGATCTTGGTCTGCCCAAGGCATTTCCATCCAAGTATCTTCGTCTGGGACATTCAGATACACAGCTAGATGAGATCTGTCAGCGTATATGAGCTAAGATGGTTCTCATACATACATAGTAATTCCGGGTGATCTCTCTTCATGTGTCCCATCACCCTACCTTCTCTTTTCGCTCCCGTCCAGGGACAACCGTCGACAGTACAACGCTTCAGTGGCCCATGTTTCTCCTTTACATGACGCTCAGCATCTGATACTCGCGTGAAGGTGCTCTTACAGCCGTCGACGTAGCAAGAGAACCGAGAGGTCTGGTTGTCTGCCTGATGTGACATATTTGTTCAAGAGAAAATGGATTTTGTATCTTGCTGCCATGATTTCGAACGGTATGGCCTGTGTATATATAGGGATGGAGCTCGGTGCTTCTCACGATCCCCGCTCCGCCTCTCGTAGACTGCCTACAAGAAGAGCCATGTAATAAGTGTCCAAAAATGAGAGGATACAGCGATGTCCACGACCGCCTCCCGTTCTCAATTGCTCAGCGTACAGCCAGCATCGTGTGCCTTCACCGAGTCCGAGTGGGTCCGAGGGAGTGCAAATACTTTGCTTCACTAGCCGACAGTTCGGAAGGGGGCAGGACATTGGAGTGGCCGTCCATCTGATCAACATCCAATGAATTTCAGAATCCAGCACTTCAATTTGATGGACTCTGAGCATCTTCCCCATAGGAGCTTTGGGAGGTATCCGACTACCCCTGCCATTTGCTTCACTTCTTGCATTTGGGTTTCCTCCGCCATGAAAATGAGGCTTACCAAATCCTGTCTTGAAGAATTTGACCAATATTGAGCCTCAAATTCCGGTAGTATGGTTGCCTCATGGAACTGGCGGTGTGCAAAAGGTATTTGCCTTAATCTTCAAAGCCCATCCATCCCCCTTGGTCTCTGGACTGACGACTCCCAAAACCACTTACATTCGTGTTGAATGGTGCCTAGAGCCTCTCTCGGTTATGATGGTTACACATAGGGGGCTGGGGCCTCGGGTCTACACAGTTCATTTCATGAACAGAGACTGTGATCGGGCGTGATTCTGGAGGAATCTCAAACCACGTCGTTCCCCAGCGTGGCTCAGATCATTATCGAGGCATTAATCCTTCATGCTACGCTTTCGAAGTCCGATAGAAGATAGAGATAATTCCTGCCTGGTGCAGAGCCCCGTCCACGAGGCGTGTTGGGCGTGGTGGACTGCGTTGGCGATCATGCGCAGATCTTCACTTCGCACTTGCGTTTCGCGATCTCTCAGCATGGGTAGCTGAGAGTGTCCAAATATCAAGGCAATGCTCTACGATGTTGCTCTTTCTCGGGGTGCTGTCTTTCCCAAATTTGCTCTGACCACGTCGGCGTGCCCCCTCGCCTCATTTCTAATGCACTCGCCCTCCCCCCTTTACCAGCCCGCAGATTTTTCTCGCCGAACGACCAGATCTCAACCTCGGGCTCCAAGTAAAGGACAAAGATGGAAGAAAAAGACGAGATAAAATAAAACATTAGAAAGTACTGGTCGTGTGCTGGTCGTGTGTTCCACTGCATGAGCTCGTCGTTCCTGGAGCTCACTTGGTCTGGATGGTGTCTTCATTGCAGCACTCAAGTGCCAATAATGACGCCCTGACCAGTGATACAAAGGCCTCAACAGCGGAAACAAGAGGAAATTAGAGGTTGGTCTTTGGGCAGGGGCTTTTGCAAGAGCATCATGTCATAGCACGGTAGAGAACATGGCTAGTCGCCGGCCGCCCGGTAAATATCTGGAAGAGAAGGGTGGCTGCACGACCCTTGATCAATAAACGCATAAAATGTTTCATTAATCTCTCATTCACCGTGAACTCTTTGAAGAAAATAATGTGGAAGTACTCCACTCGCTAAAGGCTTTGAGGCAGAGGAGAAAAGGGGGAAGCCCACACTCGACTCAAAAATCACGATAAACCACGCGCTCGACGGCTGGCACAGCTGGAACAAGAATCTCCAGTACCTCGTGCCAGATTTTACGTCGTAGCTTTGTCCCTTCTTCCGAAAAGACCAATTTCCCCACCCTAGAAATGTTAGTCGCGTGATTTGCTCTAGGACGGGACGGGCGCCTGCTTACGGTGCGAACTTCTGGTGTTCGATGAACTTGCCATGAGAGTCTATTCCTCGCACTGCACCATCAACAATGGTCTTACTTCCTTCTTCAGTCGTTCTCGCTACCAGAAAGTGCATCGCTTCTAACAGAAACAGCCTGCCTGGCTCGTGGTTCATCAATTCCGACTTGCAGAAGCCTGGATTGACGATGTTGACGATGACGGCAGGCTCCTCTTTGATTGTCGGTGTAAGTCGTACCATCTCATATGCCATGTAGTGCATCAGAAGTTTGCTGACAGCGTATCTCTCTGTAGGTATCGCCTGACTCTCCTCCCATCTTGCCTTGTCGTTGAGAGCCTCGATGACTTCGTCACAGTTCCGCTCGTCGAACTTTGCATCGGCATGCATATCGGTCCCTACAACGACGAGATGAGGTCTGGAATCGGGATACTCTCGCCTACTTCGAACGAGAATGGGCAGTAGCAAGAGCATCATCAAAGCTGTGGATAAACAATTGACTTGGAGCTGCCTCTCGTATCCCTCGGAACTCAAATTCCACTGCAAACTGGCGAGGCCTGCATTCATAATTGCCACATCAAGTCTCTCCAAACGCGCGGCACGAGCGGAAAACTCGTCGACGCTGTCGAATATTTCCAAGTCAACCTCCCATACTTCGACAACACCGGTCCGCCCTGTTGTTGATTCGATGTCAATCTTTGCTGCCTCTCCTTTCGAAAGATTCCGGACGCCAAGGATGACCTTTGAGGCTCCAAGCTTGACAATATGCCTCGCCGTTTCGAGGCCCAAGCCTGAATTCCCTCCAGTGATCAGCACCGTCTGGGACTCGAAAGACCCAGGTGGTGGAAGATTCAGTGTCCTGAAGGGCTGAATGAAAAGAGGAAGAAGGCCCATGATGTGTCAGCGATGTGTTGGTGCTTGGGTGATTGGCTGTTGGAGTTTGAATGGTTAACAACTCGGCAGAGTGGGAGATCTTCAGTTGATATCTGATGGTCTTATTCCAACACGAAAAGCACCCAGATATTTCGATCCAGGCCTTTCATCCTTATATCCAGAGCCCTTGCCTACGATGAATGCGTAAACAATCGGCATTGGCGAACAGCAGTCCCGTCCTTTCACGGACCAAGTCGAGTCCAGAATGCTAATACGCCACTCGCCACACTCTTGTAACTCCTATACCAATTGGCCCGGGAAGTTAATATGAGTCGAAGTGATTCTGCAGGCACAAGTGTCACGGCCAAGCCGTAAGCTTGAGCGGACTTAGCTGTTGGCAGCGCCGTGATCACGTGTGATCTATAATCAGCAGCCACAAGCATATTACTGGACAATCCGGGATGCGATCATGCCGGCGGAATAAATGAGAGTTCCTCCTTCAGTGAGGCCATCTTTTTTGTAGCTGCTGCTATCGTTCTCGCTGAAGGGCTCAACGCCAAAACAGCCAGAGACAGCGGGGACCATGGAGCGTGTGTTGCAAGACATCTCCAAGTATCTTCACTTCGACCTCGAGACTCTGATCCCCGAGTACTGGCTTTTTCCTCGTCAATTGAAGTTGCTTGCTGCATGAAGCATACCTGGCTGGCTGAATTCAGGGAGGCATGAAAGCCGTTGGTATTCGATGGCGGTCTAGCAAGCTGATGACTGAATCTCAATATTTGGGAGCGATCCATCGTTTCAGCCTCAAAAGCCACCTTTGAGGCTACCATGTAGTGGTTGAAGTTCACTAGGAGCGTTCTTTGAGGTTCTGGGAAGAGTAGAAGCTCTCATGTGTCCTAGAAGTTTGATTAAGGTTGTCTAGCGTGGTGTGTTCTCGGGGTAACCTCGGCAGCCCCCTTTTACTGTATCTCTACCTAGGTATTCTCATCGTTGTGATTTTATGGGCATTATAATTCGGATGAGCTTCAGCACGGAGGTATATCCGCGTCATTTGTCACTAGATACCAGCCTTCTCCATTGTTTTGTTACACTTCGTTGTCTCCTTTCCCTCACTCGATGATTTCAAGTGAAAACAAAGGGGCTACCCCACCATCCGAAACCGGAATATTTAGCAGAACAAAAAGTTGTGATACTGGAAATGCGACTACTTCGCTACAGCGAATTTTCTTCCATGCTGGTTTTGAGACTAAGGAAAAGGGCGATTGTGCTTTTGGGGACGTTTGACAGCCTAGGTTTCGAATTTCAATTCAAGAGTCACATCCACTGGTCAGAGCACTAAAATTTCCATCGGAAAGAAATCAGTAGCTTGACTCGTTGTAATTGAGCGCTCAACAGACGACCCCAATCCTTTGTGTTGTGTAAATGGAAGTGCAACACAATTTTTGCAGTACTGGACACTTAAGTTCCAGCCCCATCGTCAATTCCAATGTCCCGACCCAATGTTTCAAATCCGCCTCTACCACCTGTTGATGCTGGTAGAGCGAACGCCAACTCTCTACACGCTACCCCTGCAGCGTTGTCCAACCCGGGCGACAGTTGGGTGTGGGATTTCCGGAACCCGGCAGTAAACAATCAAGCCGCGAAGAAAACGAACAAGAGGGCCGCAACAGATGCATGGATGCCTTCGAGAAACAGGGTAGGGAAAGGTTGGGTCGCAAAAAGATTTCTTGGAAGAGGCACCTATGGCGTTGTTGGCCACTGGTCATACGAAGGACCGGACCGAGACTCGAAAAGTTTGAAAGATGTCGCCGTCAAGCAATCTGTTCGGTTCGCGTTTCCGCTTGGAGGATTCGGTCTACAATTTGAAGCAGCGAATCTCTCGGAATTGGGGAGAGCAAAGTCTCAGCATATTGTGAAGATGTATAGGCATTTATACGAAGAACTTGGGCAACATACGAATCAGTTTGATGTGGGATTGGTTCATCACATATTTCTTGAGTATTGTCCTGGTGGAGATGTAGGGAACTGGATCAGAAACCATCTGTACAGGTCAGTGAGTAGAATTCGAACGATTTACTCTGCTAACTGGCCTCAGTAATACAACGCTTTCTGATGCCGAACTATGGGCTATTTTTCAATCTTTAGCACGGGCTTGCCTTGTAATGCATCACGGGAGTGAAGATGCAACCGTTCCGACTCCTGGATGGCCACAGCAGGAGCTTGTTCATTTAGACCTTAAACTAGAGAATGGTGAGGTACTCGAACGGGGAGGTTTCATAAATTGACTGACACTCTCAGTGCTTGTCGGTGCACGGACAACAGACCTAGAGCGCAGAAATATGTCCCCATTCAAGGCAAAGCAGCTTCCCTTCCGTTATTTTACAATTATTGCTAACTTCCATCTAGTTTGGAGACCTTGGAAATGGAAGGCGATTTCCCGAAGTTCAGAGCCCACAGTCCCTGAGAGACTACTCAGAGTTTGGTACTCCTGGGTATTTTGCCCCAGTAATATACAAGACACTGCTCGACGTATATCTAGTCATTTCTAACCAAGCTACAGGAACAAGTAATACGAAAAGATCACTTGTGCGGTCCAAGACCTTGGTTCGATGTGAGTTGTCCTCTAAAGCCAGAACATGCCTGTGCCTTGACTATCAAATATAACAGATTGATATCACCAATAGTTTTTAGGAAACTATACGGTCGAAGGAGTGAGATATGGAACCGCTACGAATGTATGGGAAGTGGGTCTCATAATGCATTGCCTGATTTCTCGAAGCCGTTATCCTATTTGGGATACAAACAGCATAGATCGCCTCCGCTGCTATAAATCGATATTATCAGATCGCTTGAGAGGTGGAGGAGACACCATAGGAAACAGCACCGACCAGGCTTGCGAATATAACCTAAGCATGTCTGTTTACAGTGTGGATCTACGCACGCTTCTTCATGAATGTCTCCTCGTCAATCCACACCGGCGTCCTCCACCATCAGAAGTCGTCCAAAGAACCCAACAGGACATCGATCTAATGCGCATGGGCGTGGGGGGGAATATGAAAGCACAGCGCCTCAGTTAGCGACAAAAATACCTTTAGCACAACCGCCACCAATTCCTATAGCTAAGCTAACACCTGCGGCTACCCCACCTGTTCTCCATAACGTCACACAAGTGACCTGCATAGTCCAGTAAGTACCCATTAACCTATCATTTAAAATCTCTCAAGGTTCATTAAAGTCATATTTGAAATCCATCTCATAAACTCTTTGACGTGCCAATCACTAACCCCCATCTTTACAAACAGAACCAAAAGCTTCTTCGGCAACTTCCTATTCAAGAATTACACCATCAACAACCTCACCCCCGACACTCTAGTCATCGATACCAAAAGAACTCTCGCGGCCATGAGTTGTGGGATCACTCAAGATAAGCAAGTCTGGATGAACGGGAGGACTTTGATGTCTGATTACATGAAGTTGGGGGAATTTGCGAATCTGGTGGGTGGAAGGAATACTGTTAGAGTCACTTCAAGATAGCTTCTCAGCCACTTTGGGACTTGAGGCTTATCATTTAGGGCGTAGTGTAATTAGTGGGAGTGGGGGTTGCGAGTGAGATCATACAGCATTCATTCTTGTATAGGTTTTGTTTATTGAAGGTTCAGGTGCGGGTTGTTGATTTACCCGCACTCCAAAAATTAAGCGAGTGCTCGCTTGCCTGAAATTACAGCAGTTTAAGCCCTCGAAATTCTTGCCAATGGGGAAAACTGATTCAGAGGATGAACCTGAAGCACAAAGTCCGAAAATTTGTTCGTGAGGTTTCATTGAATACTTCCTGGACATGAGATGACTACTCGAAATTAAAAATATATCAAGACCTTGCCTCGAAAGATCCAAAAACGATTTAGTCGAGATCTAAGCCATATCCCCGTTTCCACAGATTCGCAGTATCAAGGAGCACTGCTAAAACATGTGCTTCTGGCTGTCTTGTCAATTAATCAGCTCCCTCCATGACTACATCATCACCAGCTTCGTCTTCTTCATTCTCATCTTCCTCCTCTCCATCACTCTCCTCGACAACCTTCTCCGGCACCTTGTACTCCCACGCAGCCTCAGCAACCAACACCGATTTATCGGACCTATATTCATCCAGTCTAAACCTCTCTTCATCCGTCCAACCAGTGCTTTCATCCACGCCACCAATCAAAAACGACAACGCCAATCTCCTTGCCCTTTCATCTTTACTCCCAGCCATCCTCAACTCCACCTTCAACAAATCATCCTGAGGCTCCTTCCATCCCGTTTTATTCTTCTCGATGAAATCTTCGGCCACATGTAGAGCATCAGCATGCAACTCTGGCAGGATCTCGAAGATGTACGGTCGGAGTTCCTCCCAAGGCAGGCCGCTGAACATCAAATTGACGCGACGGGTTACGGATAGCCTATCAGTTTTAAAAATCGAGAGAAGGAGGTGCGTGACTGGTCGCAAGTATTTTCGCCCTGGAAAGGGAGAAACGATATCCATGTACGTATCAAGCACACGTTTCAGTGTATTTCGGTCAGATAGAAGCTTGCGATAGACAACGCCGATCTGCTCCACATTTGTCCTTGCGTAAGTCTCGAAGATCGCCTTCGCTGCCAATTCACATTCGTCATCTAGCTCCGAGTGGATGAGCTCAAATAAACGGGGGACGAGGATATTTTCTGTATCTTGGAGAGGTTTGGCATCGCAGCGTTCAAGGGCGGTTATTCGAACTTCAGGCGATTTGTGGTTGAGGAGTCGTAGAAGCACCTGCAGGAGTTGCTGTTTCTGCTCCATGTGTAGTCCATCATCCGGAATCAAGCACACTGCCTTCGCAATCTTGGGCTCCGGGTTCTCGGCTGCACGAGTGAGAATTTCCCACGTCTCGTCGCGATCCAAGTATGCCCACAAAGCTCTGTACAAAGCAACTCGGACGTCATCATGCAGATCTGTTTGCTCCTTTTCCAAGAGATATTGGAATGCTTTCTCTGTACGCATCTCGCCAATTAGACGAATGGTCTCCTTCGCAACTGTCACTTTGGTCTGCGGTACAGAGGACAACAGTTCGAATACTTTGTCTTTTGGGACAGTTTTCAGGACTTTGCGAAGAGAGTAGATTGCAATCCGAGCTCTCTCGTCCGAAAGTGCCTCAATGAGGGTAGGCAGCCCTTGATCGCCGTCGAGTTGACCCAAAGCTCGCAGGGCGGCTTCCTGTATGGCTGACTCCTCGCTGCTGGCGAGATCAAGCAGAGGTTTGGAGGCGACAAAATCCAGGAGGCTCAGTTGCTGCACACACTTCATTTTGTCTTCGAATGAAATGCCACCATGACTGATGTCGTTGAGCAGGATCTTCGCCAGCGCCCCTTGTTGACTCGGTATCTACCGCCAAAATCCATCATGTAGAACTTTGAGTGCGTTCCTGCGTTCTCGGGGCTCCTCTTCGGTTACTTTTAAGTAAGAGTCGAGCAGACTTTGTTGCTTGCGATGGACATGAGAAACAACCAATGGTTCCGACGCAAATTCTACATTCTCGTAAATCAATGGAAGAATGTTATTCAGATATCCAGGCCTGTGCTTCTTGAGAATGTCGAGCAGTTGTACGTAAATTGACGTGTCGATGTCTGGCATCTGGAGCACTTTCTCACAGGTTTCCAAGTACTCCGACCAGTGCTTGGTGTGTTCGGAAAACATATCCGCCAATGATGCAAGCGAGTAAACATCTTTGTTCCGCAGCAACTTTTCGAGGAGAGGTGACAATTCCCGTTGAATACTCGCCACGCTCGCTTTGACAGGTACCGGGCCAGAGAGATCGATACGAAAGCTGTTATAATCATGCTCGCGCATGATTTTACCAATATGAGCAGCGGCCCATTCGTGGTGCGCGGAGAGGATAGGAGCCAAAAGCATGAGCAACGAGCGATATGTTACCGTTGAGAGATCTCGGGACTTGCTAAAGCTGGAAATGATCTCATCCAGTATTGCGAGGTGATTTTCCTTCCATTTTCCACGGGGGATGTCCCACAGCGCGGAAAAAAGCTGGTTTTTGACTGGATCTTGTTCGTTTTTTCGAGACAATACAAGTTTCAAAGCATCTTCGATGTGAGTTTCGTCGAATACCACGGCTTCGATCTGCGCGGTGAGCGCTTCGGAACGGATTTGGGCATCACCTGATCGAATAAATGGTGTTTGTAATTCCAATGCTTCATCCCATGGAAGCAATGCAATGTACGGGATACGATCAGATGGTCTCGTTTCGAACTTCTTGAGTTTGATGTGTCGACGTGCCTCTGCGATCCGTTCTTGAGAAGGCAGTTTCTTAATCTTGTATACATCAATGACTCCGTCATCATCTCGCCAGCTTTCTCGGTGCTTTCGGTACACTAAACGGCGTTGCTCTGGTGTGAAAAGAGTAAATTCGTACTCCTCAACAATGCCAGGATATCTCTCAAACAGGGGCCTGAACAAGGACATCCGTAGCTTCCGCAGAGCCCGCCAGTGAAGTTCCTCGATGGTGACGCTTTCAAGATTTTCTTCGCGGCTCAAAATTATGTCCACCGCTTTAAGTGGGTTCCTTTCAACCAACTCATTGACTGGGAGTCGGGAAATTGACACTTTCTTCAGTGCGTTGTGGAAGAGCTCGATGGCAAAATCGACAGTGGAATCCTGAGAAAGCCATTGCTTGAGAACGGTGTTGACCTTCAACACAAGAGTGAAATCGTCCTCTTCTGATCGTTCAATCCATTCGCTCAGAACTCTTTGCGCGATTTCTGGATGATACTTGGCAAGGTTCAACCAGTGCTGTAGTGAGAATTGCTCAAAGAATCTAGGCAGGTTTCTCTCGACCAAAACCTCAGATCCGATCAGAAATAAATTCTGAAATTGTTTCACCTTCTCTTCTTCGTTTTCCAGATCTTCCAAATATTTCTCGATCACAACGAGCCTTTTTCGACTTCCGCGCCCGTGCCGGAGGCGGTGAAGCGTAGCAACCTGGAGATACGGCGGTACGGCCTGTAAAGCCCAGAGAAGTTCTTCGTCGCTGCCGAGAAGTGCAATTAGATTGATGGCACGTTTTTTGAGGTGCTTCGACGATGAGGATGATACAATCTTCTTGGCAAAGCTGAGGTCTCGGCTGCCATGACAAGATTCCAGGCTCAGGAGCTGTTCGTAGAGCGATTGAGATTCCAAATGATTTATCAATTCCCTCAAATTCGGATTCTGTCGAGACTCGGCTCCCAGTCTTACCATGCGAGCCACACGCTCCGAGTTGTTAAGTTGACCAAACTCCTCAAGGAGATCTCCAGCCTCGGCTTCGATATCCATGTCTGGTGAGAGAAAGATGGCTCGGTATTGATGAACTTGATCAGAGACGGAATCGCAAACTTGGGAAAGGCAATTGCTGTTGTGCCCCCAGAAAGATTTTGGAGTTGGCCTGGGTTGAAATACAATGACGTTCAGCAGGTCACTGATCTTCAGCTGGCGTGAGTATATTAGGTCAGCCACATCACGTAAATTCTCACTCACTGCAGAAGCGTGGCACACCTGCGGCCCAGAATTAGGTGGTTGGCTGGTAAGCGACAGCCCCTGAAGGGCTCGCTTGATACGTCTGACATGTTGACATTCGACATTCGGACGTAGAGCGAGGAGCAAGCCAAACGAATTAAGGAGTTTATGTGCAATGGGCTGTCCCACGAATTTCAATGTTAAGGCATTGCTTTCTAGAACAGGCCAATCTTCGCTTACCGGGGTATCGGCGTACAACTTTCGGCACCTCCGCAGGGTACCCACTATCACGAAAGCATAAATCCTCGGCATTCAAGAAATGTTGACCTGATCAAGATGCAGTCCCTAGACATCGACAACTTCAGAGAGTAATATTCAATGAATGAGATCTCTTGGCTCTTGAGTCTTTAAACATAAACAACATAGATCTTTTGATGAGTGCATATCGCCATGACTTCGCTGTTCCATGTCAAACCTTCATCTCACTTCCGAGGTGCAACCCCACACCAAGGAAGCCAAGCCCCCGCAGAACCACCAAAGTTATTTTTGTCGCGAAAATTGAGGCTCGTCGCCCCCCTGTAATCACCGAATAACATTTAGGTTCAACTAATCGATGTCATCGGACGACTAGCATCAAGGATACGAAGAAAAGTTGGCAAACTTCTGCAGATCACGAAGTATAAGATGTTCTGGTGCCCATCTCCAAGCTCGACACCTGAATTTTGTCCTTTGATATTATCACTTACTTACACGAAATGTTGCTCCCAGTCTCACTCCTCGCATTAACTCTTTCCGCCATTCCCATCGCTTCCGCGGCACCAACACCAATCTATCGTCGTTCAAACTGCACAAATCCCACTGTACGGAAAGAATGGCGCACATTGAGTCGATCCGACCAGATCAACTATGTGGAAGCTGTCAATTGTTTGACGACAAAGACGTCACGGATTGGATTGACGACTCCACTGTATGATGATTTTCCATACATTCACAACCAACTGAATAATGAGAGTATGTTACTGTCGGAATCTTTCGGATAGTTTTCGCTGGGAGATGTTCTGACCAAATCACAGTTCATTCAGTGGCTTCTTTCTTGCCGTGGCACAGATATTTTGTGCACGTCTATGAAGCAGCTCTAAAAGAGTGTGGGTACAATGGTAGTGCAACGTGAGTGCATGCATCCTACCCTCACGCTTCCGCATTTCACAAAATACTGACAAAACTCATCAGCTACTGGGATTGGACTCTCGATTCACTCTCCCCATCCACCTCTTCAATCTGGGACGCTACAACCGGCTTCGGCGGCAACGGCTCCCCCAACGTTACTGAACCCGGGGGATACAGCCCTCGAAATTGCGTCGCAGATGGTCCATTCAAAGATCTTCGTCCAAGCTACATTACTGATAATTATAATCCTCATTGTTTATCACGGAACTGGAACAACGGAACTTCAGAACCTGGAAGGATGTTGGGAGAGTATTATTCGCCTGATATTGTGGCTGAAGGGCAGGCAATTGGGAATTATTCTGCGTATAGATATCAGCTGGAGGGGACGCCGCATGGTGCTATTCATGCGTCGATTGGAGGCGATATGGGGCCGTCGACTTCGCCAAATGGTATGGTTTCCTCCCTTTACCTCTCTAATCGTCGAGTTTCTGTTCTAAAAGTGCATTGACTGGCAAATTGACCTCCGCACAGACCCCATATTCTTCTTGCATCACACTCAGATTGATAGGCTGTGGTACTTGTGGCAACGGCAGGATCCCGAGAAGCGAAACAATGAGTATAGCGGTATCAGGACGCAGGATCAATTCGACGGTGCTACACCTCCAGAAGCGAGCTTGGAAAATTGGCTACCGATGAGAGGAATGGCAACTGATCTGCAGGTCAAAGATTTGATGAAGACGGAGAGTGAACTGCTGTGTTATACATATTAAACCTGTTGGAAGCGCGTCCAGATTTCATGTGGTTTGGGAGAATCTCAATAGTAACTTATAATATTTGGCAATATTTACTCAAACTTTTCTTCAGGGGTCTTGTACACAACATATTTCTAGTTTTCTATTTGATTTCTACATACAAGACCATGATTTTGAAGTTTCACCCTTGGTCTGATCAAAGAAGGAAGTTACGCATGCCCACACCAACCCCAGGAACAGTCCCTTCGAGGAAGAGGTATTCCGTAGTTTTGGATATACCAGTTGATTTCCTTGTCCTTCGCTCTTTGAAGCAATAATCAAGCTGATGGCAGCAACTGATGAGGTTCCGGGTTCCTTCACGAACAGAGATTGTCTCAAATGGAGATGTTTATATCTGGAAAGCTAAGCGAGATCTGACCCCGCCATTTCGGAAACAATGGTGGCAACTTAAGAAATCCCTACCATATACCTAGTTCTTTACATTTAGTAATGAATGAAGGTTATTGTTTTCCTCGGAGCTAGGCGTGGATTAACTTTGAGTGCGAATAATAAGTTAACGCTGTGTTAAGCCAAGATCACGACGGTTTTGTGTAAAATTCCAGCCATTTAATACAGTACAACTAGAGTTTGCTTACAAAAATAGTGCAAGTATGAAAAAAATCACTATGGTTTCGCCAGTCTCCTCATTGAGTCCACATCAATCTCTCCCTTCCTCCCTCGCCGTGAGAAGGTGCTACCCCTCCCGCTCTTTAATCTGTATTCTTATAAGATTCATTGAATGTCAGCTCCGACCGGCGTAATTTCATGTATCCGTTACCGAAGGTGCTCGAGGAGGTATGGATTGGAGGGAAGATGCAAGTCTGGCGGACATGGTCGGGCTTTTAATAGAGCTTGCTAAAGGGGGGAAGCTGGCCGGGAATGACGAATTGGCGATGGTATTTTACGTTGTTGCACAAATAAGTGTTCTATGCAGCTGCGGTGACGGTTACTTGGTGGAGAATTTCTTGGAGCAGGTGGAGGATAGCGTTCTGGGTCAGCCCTATGGGAGTTGTAATGCAATGGCAAGGTCTTACCTTACAGAATCAATAAAGTAGAGATGGTGAATTTACACCTTGTCTTGTTGCTACCAATGATTCTTGTTTGTCATAAGTCGATCTGTCTTCGTTGGCAGATACCTGACACCAATATCTAATGGGTTCGAGGAAGAAGGATATAGCTGTGTGAGAGGTATTGTGTTCTCAGGACCGATTTTGGGACTGAGGTTTTCAATTTACTGGCACTGATGGCATGGTAATCCGGTCTCAGGTATTTCGTCACAGGGATAAGGAGAGAATGGAGTCATCGATGTCACTGAGTGGACTTGGGCATTGATTAAATAGTAGTTTCTGACACTGGACCCGGCTGACTTCCAGTCACTGGTCAAATCAAATTTTCAGAACATCAAAACAGCTATTCCAACCGTCTCGATTAAGCAAATCTGGAGGGTTATTTACCTACTAGATGCTACTGAACCCTTCTCGAGCCAAACTCCCACTTCATAAGTACTGAATAAATCTTCAACACTCTTTCTAGTCCAGACATACACAAAATCCGGATATCTACTAGGCGACCTGATTCAGCCGGCGGGGTGTTGATTTCCTGGTATCGCCGCCATCTACCAAGCTATTACCATTAACCTACTCACCATCACCTGGAATTGCGGATATTCTTTCCTCTTTCTCCCTTCTTACTTTCTCCATTTCCATCTCCTAGGTGTGAGCAGCATCCCAAACGTTCACCTCTCAACCTTCCCTGTATATCGTAAGCTGTATCCACCGTGAGAAGTGGGTGTATGTATCCGTGCGAGTTGAAGAGGAAATCTTTTTGTTGAATAGGTCTGAATGGATGCTCTGAATGTCAGTCGGCAATGGATTTAGAAAGTTTACGTAGAAAGAAGAGAGGGGGTTCCCTGTTTACCATTTACATTCACCCATGTCCGACATTTGACATCCCATTTATAGGCCGGATATTGGCAAAAGTTTTTCCTTTTCCAATTGGGAGATCGAATGGGGGATGGCTTCGTGGATGTATGTTTCCTGGTACAGTTCATGTCCTTGTTATTCTTACATATCATACACCGATTCTAATTTCATTCCCCACTCCAAATACATCAAAAATTTCCTAGCCCGCTCAATCTCAATGTCAATTCACAACGACCACAAGGCTCGCCGTCATGGCGCCACTCACTACCACTAAGTCCCTTCATCTGAAATCAATCGTCTTCACTCATTCCATCTCATCTCATACCAAAAAATCATTCTCCCACGCTTCAGACCATTGGTACTATCCCTGCCGCTTTGGACAGTAGCCAACGATCGTTCCAATCCTAACCCGTGCCAGCGCAGCCCCGCCAAATCTTTTGCTCTGGCCTGGTATTTCTTGGTCTGTGTAAGTAGTTAGGTAGGAGTGTATTATATACTATCCATGAGCTCCAAAATGAAGACAAAAACCACGAGAGGTTCAATCCTTGAGGAGTGGAGAAAGACACCCAGTTGACTACAGGAGTCAGGATTACGAACGTATGCGGTGAATGGAACTTCTCACTTCACAGGACAGCTTTCTCTCTCTCAGGACTGAATGAAATTCGCTATTAAAAAAGGTATTGAAACCCAATAATAAGCTAATAGCCTAAACCCTTCATCTCTCTCTATGGCTATAGCACTAGTATATAATCCCACCAACCGCACATTCAAAACAGAGTATCAAACACATGAATTCTTCTGTGGACAAAAACTTTGTTTCTTCCCACCCTAAAGAGTTCAAGTGTACCTGCACCCACTCTCATCAAAATCAAAGTATATGAGCAAGAACACATCTCTAACATAAACATGTCGTTTTATTCTCACAGCACAATCAATGATATCTCGCAACTTCTCGTCCCATCAATCCTAAATCCACCCTCCTCGTTATTATCAAGAACCAAACCCGCTGTCATTCACTCTCACACTGTCACCACAAACTATTCTCTCCGTCTCATCAATCAATCAATCCACTTCTCCTTCAGACCCTCCCTCACACTCGCTAAATGCATCAAAACACCAAAAAAAAAAAGAAAAAAAAAATTTATCTCATGAAGCCCCCAAAAAAGAGAGTGAGCGTAGCCCCCAACAAATAGTTTTTATAAATGTTTTTTTCATCTTTCGTTTCCTCGATATATTTATTTACGACACGAGCAGACCCGACCAACGCAACCCAACGGAGGAGGTATCTACCAGCCCAGCAGACCCGACCCAATGCAGACCAGACCGCACCCGGTATCCTGTGGAAAACGCCTTTGTACCTATCTACCTATGCAGACCGCACCAAACCAAGCCACGACCAAGACGACCAACCGAAGTAAGTAACAGAAACAGAAATGAATAAAGAGCCCTTATATCTAGCGCAAAGACCTCAGATACGAACGCCGTTGAGTCCATTAACCAACGATGACTCAGCACTACCATTCAGCGAGGCGATGCTCCGTCCCATATCCTTGGTGACTTTCTCCAAGCACCCAGCCGCGGCAGCGACGAAGCCCAAGTAGGGCTTACTTGGATCCAGGACCCGAGACAGGTATTCTGGATGGAACTGGACACCCACATACCAAGGGTGGTCCTTGAGCTCCAGGATCTCCATACGAACACCCTTATCATCCTTTCCGATGAAGTCGAGACCAGCGTCGGCGAGCTTCTCGATGTATTCGGGGTTGACTTCATATCTGTGGCGATGGCGCTCTTGGATCTCGAGCTTCTCGCCGTAGAGTTGGCGGAGACGAGACCATTCGCTGCCGGGTTGGAAGATGGTTGGGCGGAGACCGAGACGCATCGTTCCGCCGAGAGTGGTCTTGTCGATTTCGGGCATGAAGATGACGAGCGGGTCGGCACATTGCTCGTTCAGCTCGACGGAAGAGGCACCAGTGATACCGCATACATTGCGGGCGAATTCGATAACGGCGATTTGCATGCCTAGGCAGATACCTAGGTAGGGAGTCTTGTTTGTGCGTGCCCATTTCGCAGCGGCAATCATACCTTCGGTACCACGGGGACCGAATCCTCCTGGGACAAGGATACCGTTTGCAGTGCAGACTTCGTGCCAGGCCTTGTGGAAGGCGGCAGGGTCATCCGTACGAGCTTGATCTTCAAGGTTGGAGGCATCGACCCAGACGAGGTTGAGCTTCTTACCGCAACGCATAGCGCTGTGTTCGAGGGATTTAATGACCGAGAGGTAGCTGTCGTGGAGGTTCGTGTATTTTCCAACCAGGACAATGGAGACAGTGTCAAACAATCGGTCCTGTTGCGAAGTGAGGTTCTTCCATTCCATCCAAGTACGTTGTCCTCTATCTACCAAACTCTTTGCCTTGGGGATATCGTCCAGCATGAGGATATTTCGGATGGTTTTGACCAGACCTTGCTTCTCGAGGAGGAGGGGAACGTGATATGTGGAGGAAACATTGTGAACAGCAACGACTTGTTCGGGTTCGACTTGGCAGAACATGGCAATCTTATCGATCGTTCCCTTCTCCAATGGGATATCACATCTGCAAGCAATCTGCTCCAATCAGCACTTTCCCATTTATCCGAATGAATGAACGCACCAAATCCGGAACCAAACCTGCCCGTCCAACATCCCGAATGGCCTGCTGAGTAGGCTTTGTCTTCTGCTCTCCCTGAATAACGGGAATGAGGGAAACATGAACCTGCAAGAAATTGTTTTTTCCAGCTCTCCGTTTTAGCTGTCGCATAGCCTCAATGAATGGCGCACTCTCGATATCTCCCACTGTGCCTCCAAGCTCAATAATGCAGACATCTGGTGCCTCATTCGTATCGTCGACTGGGATGCGAGCCACGCGTTCGATCCAGTCCTGAATCGCGTCGGTCAAGTGAGGTACAACCTGGACAGTCTTTCCCAGATAGTCGCCGCGACGCTCGCGCTCAATGACGTGTTGGTAGATCTTGCCAGTGGTGATGTTGTTCTCGCGCGTGAGGGTAATATTGAGGTATCGCTCGTAGTTGCCGAGGTCGAGGTCGACTTCTCCACCGTCATCGAGGACAAAGACTTCACCGTGTCTGATGTGGTTAGCCGTGGACTCGGTCAGACCGCAATTTCTCGAAACCCAATCCGAATCCCCCAGGCTAGAAGCGCGAAAAAGAACACTCACTCCGTAGGTGCCATAGTCCCAGCATCGACATTCATATATGGATCGATCTTAATGGAAGAGACGTAGTCTCGTCAGCCCAAAGTCCCGTTCCAGGCAACGCCCCCAGGCAGAAAACTTATCTTAAGCCCGATTGTCTTCAGCAAGAGACCGGTCGAAGAAGCTGCGCATTCCAATCAGCCTGTGCTCATATACAAACCCAAATCCCTATTCTCATATCTCATATCCAAACCCCATTCGTATATCCCTCTGCTTGCCTGAATATCCTGCACGTCTCCATCGCAATTTGTAGAGTTTCGTTCACATACCAATGACGCCCTTCCCAATCCCCGAGATAACACCTGCATACACACACAAACGTCAGTCACACTGCTCTGCCATTCCCTTCCATTCACACCCCTCACATCGCATCACACACACAAAGGAGTGGGAGATAGATAGACACATACCACCAGACACCAGAACATACTTCATGATTGCGATTGTGCTGCGATTGCGATGGCAGAACCTGTAGATAGAATGGCTGGCGCTGAATTGAGAGAAGTGAGAGGTCAAGGTGCAAGTTGAAAGCGAAGGCGTAATAAACAAAATGTAAAAGGGTGCCCTTGCTGGTCTCTGCCAGAGGGAAGGAAAGAAAGGAAGAAGAAGGTGGAAAATGGCGGGCAGAGCAAAAGAATTTCTATCCCGATGGTGGTGGTGGGGCAGAACGCGCTAGTTTTCACCGCTATACTAGCTTGCTTGTCTTTCGCGACGCGACGCTGCTGGTTCGCTTCGGTTCGCGAGAGGGATGGTGGGGGGAAAGAAAACAATCAAGAAGTGAGCGAGAGGTAGGTAGTGAAAGGATGATAAATATGTAGTATATTTGTGTATGAACAGTACGATTCGTCATCTGTTCATGCTATTTCATTCATTCGTTGGTTCGTTCGTTCGTCTCTTTGCAGGCGACAGCAAGTTCAATGTCTCTGCCCTGGTATCAACCACAATCATCATATCAAATCTCATCATATCAGAGTAGAGCAGAGCAGATCGAAGCGAATCAGATCATCCATCCCTCCCGCAGTAGCAGACCAAGAAAGATTTGGAAGAATTGCATCAAGCAAGCCAAGCATCACCAATCAGTCCTCCATCATCATCACTACTTTCCCTCATCTCATCTTATCCTCATTTCCCTCCCATCTCATCACACCACATCACAGAATCCAGAAACGCCTCGGGTTCCCAAAAGAACAACCCACTGACTGACTGATCCGCCCGCTTTCAACATCCTCAACTCTCAAAAGTACCTCCCATTCGTTTGTGGTCTATAGCGAAAGTTGGTTGTAAGGATATTTCATCACATCACATCACACTGCGTCGCGTTTCGTCTGCTTTTGAAGAAGCAATTCCTCCTGCTGGTCGGGTCACCGCTTCGGTCTTTTTCCTCGCTTATTCGAACTATCCCCTTCATCATCATCGTTCTCGTCGTCATCATCGTCATCATCATCTCGGTTGTTCTTGCTATTCCCTTTCTTGACCGAGATCAAACAGCCTTGGTGCTTCAGCGTCTTGGTCAATTCCGTGCTGGCTCTCATGCCTCCAAAGTCCTTGGCGTTGAAGACTTGGAAGTCACTGCTGAGGATGGTACTCCTGATAGGCTCGCTGATACCAGGATGCATCCGACTTGGATCGAGTCTCACGAGGGAGAATTTCAAGCTGTACTTCCCCGGTGTCCTGACGCTCAGGTCGGGGAATGTGAAGAAACAGCCTTCGACGCCGTGCTCGTCCTTGCCCACGAATGGGGATGAGACGAGTGTGCCCATCAGTCTCCGTTGCTGGCGCTTGTCGGTCGTGCCTGGCATGGCAGTCGCATCGCAGTTGTTGTCGGGGTCCCAGAGTATACAATGGATGACCGAGTATTGCGAGCGCATCAACTGGCTGAGTTCGAGGGCAGATAGGTGTGGTGCGGACACGTCCATCTGGAGAATCGGAGGTGGATCGATCACACGACGGTCACGCTCCCCAAAACCACAAGCACGTGCGGCGACGGGCTGTTGGCGCATTCGAAGAGTGTATGTTGGTACAGGGCGATCAGAAGCCGGACTATAGAAGTTAGTCTTGATACTGTCAAGTTGGGTGTGGCTGACTTGCCTTGGTTCTTCACTCAAGAGACCAGATATCGGCATCTTGGACGGCTGCATTTGAGATATTCCCCGAGAGGACGATTCAGAGAAGGTAGACTCTCTGCGAGAAGAGGCACCTTCTGGTTCAAAAGAAGCTTGGCTCGGCGACCGACTTCCTTGAGCGGGGTAGTAGCGCTGAGGAAACTCGGACGAGACTTCGCGATCACGGTCTTTTGGGTGATCAGCCCTTCTCATCATAGGTTGTTTGGCTTGCCTACGCGGTGGTTGAGCTCCGCTGCTCTGGAATCTTGCCAATGGGTGTTGGCCCTCGAGATGCATCAGCATGGGTTCTGGTGGAGCCTGTGATGAATGTGAGTTCGTTGATGGTGGAGGTGGGTGGTAGATGTGCTGTACAGGTGCATTTGGATCCTGTTGGCTTTGGTACAAAGGGTGTGGCTGCTTGCTCATGTTGTATGACGGTTGGAATGGCCGGGCCATGTACTGGTTATGTTGGGGTTGTTGCTCGATAGGTTCCTGGTTCAGGAGAGAAGACATGGAAGGCAACGTGGGAGGAGGTTGTCTCTTGCGATCGCCATCTGCTTGGTATCCATATCCAGCCGGCCCTCCAAAGCCTCCTGGTGGTTGAGACAAAGACATCTTGTCGAATGCTATGAGAATGAGAAGAGTTGGACAAAGTTCGGGGAGTTGCAGTATATCAAGGCCGTCGTGGGGAGAGACTCGAACGACTTCAAGCAACGATCGGGACGGGAAGGAGCTTTGTTCTGCAAAGATGTTAGGACGAAGCCAAGTATATGAGCAGATGGGATATACCTCGAGCGCAGATTCTCTGCCGAGAGACCGGATGCATGAACTGATCTTGATCTGCCTTGCCTTGACCTGGCTTCCCTCTGCAGGCAAATGGTTCATGCGGTGCGGTTCTGGGCCAAGGTCTGTCAATGGGGCAGATGGCAGAATATCGCGATTCTCACAACCAAACACAATCGAACAGAACAATGCGATTGTCTTGTGGCAGCGGTGATCAGAAAAATGATGGTTTGAGGCACGGGCGATGAGGCTATCGTGAAAGATCCGGTTCAGGCGGTCAGGGGCGGGCTCAGAGATCCACAGGCAATGTTCATGCAGTGGAGTGAAACATATACGACGAGCGACAACATTAAGAAAAGAGGAAGGAAGGTCCGCCGAAGGAAAAGGTCGGTCCAAGCCGCTCTAGAAGGAGGACCGCCGGGCTGGGTTATATAGACAAGGAAGCAAAGGTCCGGTGGTTACGCAAAGTAGTGGGCAAACGAGGCCATAGAAAGAAGCCAATTTACTTCTTCATGGCTGACCGAGTCTTCGGAAGGGGTATTGGGTACCAACTGCGTGGAATGGGCTGTGATTGGGCTGTATTGGTTGAGGTCGGACTAGAGTGCTGGCAGTGGACGAATGCTGTGCACACCGTGATGTGATTGATAGCGCCGAAGAATGAGGAGTGAGTCGACTGGCTGTGGGCATCGACGATCGACTCAGGCGAGAGGAAGAGGGGAGGAGAAACAGGAGTCGGAGAATTTATTTCCTTATTTTATTTCCTCGGGGGAGGGGCGAGGGGCGAGGAAACAAATCGGGAGATGTAGATCCACAGAAATAGGATGATCCTGGTTAGATGGGTTTAGGATCGGAGGAGGAGCTGTTTTGGACGGAGGAGAGAGTGGAAAGGGAAGAAAAGAGGAGTCGACAGCGATGAAGGGAGGGGAGGAGAGAGAGAGAATACAGAGAGGAGGACGAGGAGGAGGAGAGGAAGGGAATAGGAAAACTAGGACAAGGACAAGCGCTGGACGCGTGAACAGGGTCCAGGCCCATGTAATACAGGACAGGAAAGGTAGGTAGGTAGGCTCTTCGGACTTCTAAGCAAGCGAGCGAGGAGATATTGTGCTCGGGTCGGCCAGCGTCTGGTTAGGCAAGTCAAGATTCAAGCAGTCACTAGAGATGCTGGAACTGGGCTAGGAGAGGCCAGAAGCGGGCGGTAACGCGGGCATGGCAAGCCAGCCTCCAGCCTACTTTATGGCTACGGTGCCGGGGAGGATTCTGTTCTGCTTTTTTGCTCGTTTGCTCTTTTTCTCTTTTGAGACGACGGTGAGCATGCCTGGAACGCTCTCTGGAGTTTGGAGGATGTCTTGTCAGTTAATTGCATGATTTATTACCTACCTTCTGCTCAGTAAGTGCCCCTCAGTGAATGGCCCTACAGATTCTATTCATTCCATTCATTCATTATTCCTCCCACGCCCACCCACTTCCAGCAGGCCAGGCAATGCCAAGCTGCATGCATGGTCCACTGCACGACAGCCATTAGCTGGACAAGGGAGTGCAAGCATTATCCCTACCGCTGGCTGCTGGCCTTTTCCAGAAACCGGGGAGCTATTTCTCGGTCGTTCAGGGGGGGTGGGTGGTTGGATGCTGCTGATGCTGCTGATGCTGCTAAATTAGCCCGGCGAACCAGGCCAGCCGCCCAGTGAAAGCTCGAAGGCTCGGTGCAGCCCGCCCGCAGGTCCACTGACAGCTCACTGGGCACTTTTCCACAACCACCTCAGTTTCTTGTTTTAGCCTGGTGCGGAATCGGAATCATGCCAAATTAGTGGTGGTCATTGTTTGTTTTGGTGGCCTGGCACTTGGTCGGGATGTACAGCCGATATCAAATCATATCTTTGGCCTCTCTCTTCCTCGTCCTCCGAAGCGATGTGCCCTCTACAAGGACCAGCCAGCCGGCTGTTTTTCTACAGTGGGCACTGGGCTGAGTCCACAATACCCACACAAGTTTGAACTTAATAGACGACACGCCGTTATCAGACGCGCTCCTGTAGGCAAAGTCATCGTCAAGTGTTATCCGACAGAGTCATAAGAAGATGAAGCTTATATGGAGTAGCTTCTACGGTGTTTTGACTTCGCGATGGCTGTTCCTGAGGAGGCTCGCTCGCTTATCTACTACAAAGCTCGCTTCCTGTCTTGCCCAACAGCAATTAAATTTACAGGTAGGTAGTACCCACGATACTCCTTTATCACCCCCTCCCTGCTCTTTCTCCATCATCCACCTTCCTCTTTCCATCTGCCTTTCTACCTATTCACAACTCCCGTTGTGAGATTGCATCCAAACTTACAATTCAACGGTACAATGCGACTCTCTCTCCACTCAACCTCCGACTTACCCCCTTTCCCCCTTCCCCGTTTCCGAGATCCCATGTTCATCTGTCAAACCTCAGAATGTAACCCTACCCCGCCTCCGAGTGTCTTACTGGTGCCTTCAAACGAGGCGAATACCTCTCTTCGACCCCCTTGTCGCTATGTCTCACTCTGAGTTTATCGTCAAGCCACGAACAATCCTCGCCAGCTGTTGCACAGACAATCCAATTCGCACATGTCGCCCATTTGATCGACTCTGAGCTTCGGTCATTGGTGAGGTTCATGACAAGAATACGACCTAAGATAGCTTCAGTGGCGAGAGCCTGTCCCTCGCTATATTCAGGGAAAGTTGAGACGAGGGAAGCCACATCGACGTTCTAAAGCATGATTCCATCATCCATGTCTATATGTTTGTTCTATTCGCACAATGCCGTGATGAGGATTGGCATCGAACCTGGGCAGGATCGTCTTATCTTGGAACTCTCCGGAATGATCGTTTCCAGAACACTATTTCCCTGGTCATGACTTCATATGCCGACAAACGAAGCAGGCAAACTGTTTGCGAAGACAGAAGCAGACAGCGCCTTGAGGCCGAGTTGCCGTACCCAGCCATCCAATAATTCCTCTTCTGTACCGCCCGAAGCCACCAAATCTCAGTCCCTGGCAGATGTTTTATCTGAATGAATGCAAATCTTCATTCCACAACTTGCACGGTCAGCCACTGATACACTCCCTGGTCGCCGTGCTTGCTCCGTCCGTCACTATCCCTGATGCCGCCGACTTCAGACCAAACCCCCACGAACCGTGCCGGACAGAAAATGCTGGATGAATACCGGACAATGACATAAACCCCAGGAATCAACGCTTCTTGCTCCATATTTGCGGAGATTTTCGCTTAATGGCATGCTGACCGCTGTATTCATAATATCTGGCAGCTTTGACGTGTGACAGGTCATAATAAAAACTTGACTTCAACCGAAGGGTGGAGCGTATGCTGACTTTGAAGGGGAGGGCCCCATTGAGAAAACAAATGCGCAGCATGGAACTATCAAGACGCACCACCGAGCTCCGCTTATTCACTCACTCATTCTCTGTTGGCCGATTCATCACCTACAACGGCATCCAATAAAGTCTAACGAAGATCCAACCAACAAAAGAGCAAAAACAAAATGCCACGAGGCATTACCCGACCCGCGCCCCAATGTGCTGGACCGCACCGCATCACACTGCAGGAGTGAGATAGCGGGCTGGACGATGCAAACCGACTTCCTGGAGTCCAAAGCCCTAGGGGGGCAGCCATATTGGTTCTGCATTAAGCCTTGCTGTCCTTGGCACCAATTGACCCTCGAATCACCAACTTCCCGAGTCAAGAGGCCTCTTTAGACCGTTTTCTCTGACTTGTGCGCTCTTGCGGCACAGCTGAAAATAAATGGTCTGATTCCTTTCCTTTAGGCAGGGATATGTCTGTCAATAGTGGGACAGCGGCCACATAATGTACATGGAAGTCAAGGGACAAGAATAAGTTTAGGTTGGTAAATCCGACATCCAGCTTTTGGTAGAGGCTGGGATTGGGGACTGGAATATCCGCTATTGCGTTATCTACAGTACCGGATCATCAACAAACCCTGTCGACAACCTACAGCGTGCGGCCGCAGCTGGTCTCTCCCACCTTTTTAACCCTCAAAAAGAAATATCAAGCAGGACGACTTTAAAAGCGACAAATGGTGAGGCTATCACTAAGTGTCTCGAGAGGCTGGTACGGTGGAACCTAGGATAAACGCCATCCGAACAGCTTGGACAGCTAGTTACTATCACGAGGTCCAAGCCAACGGAGTCGGGCTGCAAACATCAGGGCATTGAAACCTCAACCCACAAAGAGCCGGGCAATCCCGCTGGAATAAGGGCAAATTTGTGGACCTCTTCAAGGACAACTCCACAGTAAATTTTATATCACGACGTTCCAATTCGATATCTGTCCCTTCCAGCATCAGGAGATCGACATCAGGAAATTCAAAATACGCAAAAGCCAAGCTCAAAGCCAATTCTCCGAGTGTGATGCGATGCGATGCGAACCATGTCCACGGTTGTACCCACCAAGAGCAGGGGCAACGAGTTTGCAAACCTTCAATCAGCAGTGGGAGGAAGCCAGGCCCCGATGTGCTAATTTGCCTATCAATTTCCCGCGACAGATCAAATTATCACAGGAATTCACCAATTACATGTTGCCAATGGAGTGGAGATTGTGATCCAAGTCCACTTTATGGCAAGATCAGCTCCAAGAGAATTCGACCGAGGATAATCCCTGATTCTATGAGCTTTATTTCGACCTCCAAGTTTGCCTTCTCTTGTTGATGAAACCGGGTGCCATGCGGCAGCCGTCCTCAACTGAATGAATGTGAAAGTTAGTTGAGAAAACAGCCTATTGTCGCACAGAAGGATACCTGGCCTCTGACCAGACAGGTGGTGCTTGTGCTTCGACACTTCAACAAATCCCTCGAATCCAACCCTGTTTTCAAATGCTACCGAGTTTACCTTACCATGGCTAAAATGTCTC
>JAFJYG010000101.1:0-89632 GCA_017366145.1 Cadophora sp. M221 | reverse complement strand
CCCACTCCCACTCCCACTCCCCCTGCACCTCCACCCCATCCACCTGCTGGCCTATTTCAACGTCGCCTCCTCCTCACCCCCTTCGACTTGAATCCTTCAACACCGCGACTCTCCCTCCACGGACTTCACTCCACCAACAACAACACATCACCACCTCCCACCACCACAACCACCCCTCTTCCGCCGCATTCTACATCGATGAAGAAAGCTTCGCCTGATTCTAATTCATCTGCAGATCGCATTCGCTCTTGGGCTCGAACCAAAGCGCATGGCACCTCTCCTCTCTCCAAATCGAGCCGACCGACTCTCCCCATAACCAATCCATCTACCACTCAGCAGACCAGGACCAGCTCCAGTCTTCAAAATGACACAACCAATATCCCTCCCTTCCCTTCCACAGACATCAACGGCCTCGCGCGCCAGTCTTCAAAACCCACATCCAACAATGTTGTTGAGAATACCTCTTCCGATAACCCTCCACCAGCTCCACCTCCGCAAGTTGATGGGGAGGGGGCTGTCATAAATGAAAAGCCTGCAAAGAAGAATGTTGCTACCCGATTTTGGCTCACAACCAGATCCATCCTCTTGTCCAGCTACATTAACCTGTTGCTGGTCTTTGTACCCATCGGTATCGCCGCAAAAGCTGCCAAACTCAGTCCAGGTATCATCTTTGCAATGAATGCTGTTGCTATCGTACCTCTAGCAGGTCTACTCAGTCATGCTACCGAAAGCGTGGCCAAGAGAATGGGAGATACAATTGGTGCACTAATGAATGTTACATTTGGTAACGCAGTTGAACTCATCATCTTGTATGCTCTCCCTTCCTGCTAATTGAATCCCGCTAACCTCCACAGCATGTATGTCTACCTCGCAAGAGATCAAGATGAGAAAGAGAGAGAAGCCCTCTTAAAGGCATTATCAAATCAATCGAGTCCCATATCATTCGGCCTTTCTTTTGTTTCCCATGCTTTCGTGACCTTTTAAAGACCTATGCTCACATTCCATCTTCCCATTTACAGTATTGCTCTCGCAAAGGTTAGTCGGGTCCCTTAAATGATTGAATCCTACTAACTCCCCTAGAATGAAATCCGTATCGTCCAAGCCTCCCTACTCGGTTCCATTCTTGCAAACTTGCTCTTGATTCTAGGCATGTGTTTCTTGGTTGGTGGACTACGCTTTCGTGAACAGGTACGTAACACACACTCTCTCCTGCAAGATGCCCGCTAATTTCAGCAGATCTACAACAGTACTGTCACCCAGATGAGCGCATGTTTACTCAGTCTGAGTGTCATGAGTTTGTTGCTTCCGGTTCGCAATCCCTCCCCATTCTCCAACAACCGCTAACCCTTCAGACTGCTTTCCATGCTTCATTTGCCGATGAACAAAAGACCAAGGCCAATACCGCCGTCTTGAAAGTTAGTCGTGGTACATCTGTGGTATGTCCCCCTCACCCATTCGACAATCAAATCTAACAATCTAGATCCTCCTCTTCGTCTACGTCCTGTACCTGCTCTTTCAACTCAAGTCCCATGCATACATGTACGAGAGTACACCCCAGCACATCATCGACGAAGAACTGGCTCCAGGTCCTGTCGCCCAATGGATGGAAACTTCCTCCGACGACTCCTCTTCATCATCAAGTTCTGACTCCGAACACTCAAGCGGATCCAACACCACAGCAAAGCGATTCAAGAGAGTCATGCGAGGTGGCAAACGCCGTCGCAAGTCTAGTTCCGGATCCAAGGAGACAGCTGAGAAGATCCAACCAAGCCGCACTCCATCCTTTGGTGCCGGCTCTGTTTCCCCTGTCAACACTGAACATGTTGCTGATGAGAACATGAGCCATCGTCTTGGGGCGATCGATTTCGGCGAAGAAGGTGACGATGAAGATCAAAACCAACGCAGTCGAAAGAATTCCATCAGTCGCAAATCCAAGAAAGAGATCAAGAAGGAACGAAAGCGCCAAGAGAAAAAGAACCGCAAGGCAGCCCGCAGAAATGGGGACGACACTGTTGCTGGAGGCATCGAGATGAACGAGAAAGCTCCCGATTCTGATGCACCCCGTCGTGTAGATTTTGCAGTTGAACCCGATCATCTATCGGAGCAGACGGATTCTTCTCAGAAACGTCCATTTAACATCCGAAACATGGCCAGTATCCGCCCTCAAATCCCCAAGACATTTTCCCAGAATGTCTTCATGCAACCATCGCCAAGTCTGAGCCCCGCTCCTGCTGGTCCTATTCCCAAAGTCCGTTATGGCATTCGTCGGACCAACTCCCTCCCTGATCGTCTAAATCAAACAGTCTCTGGCACTGCAACCCCTTCAACTCGCATCACACCAAATCGTGTAAACAGTCTTGCCATTGCTGCCAACAAGCCTGAAGAGGAAGATGATGAGAACATCTCGCGCACCACCGCCATGATGCTGCTTCTCATCTCTACCGGTCTTGTCGCTCTCTGTGCCGAGTTCATGGTTGACAGTATCAATGCTGTTGTAGAGGGTAATTCCGGTATCAGTGAAGCCTTCATCGGTCTCATCATCTTACCAATCGTTGGTAACGCTGCCGAACATGTGACAGCTGTGACCGTAAGCGCGAAAAATAAGATGGATTTGGCCATTGGTGTTGCTGTTGGTTCATCAATTCAAATTGGTACGTCCCACGTCTCCTCCCCATATTCCAAGCTAACCCATCCAGCACTTTTCGTCACCCCCTTCGTAGTCCTTCTTGGATGGGCAATGGACAAGAACATGTCTTTATACTTCACTCTCTTCGAAACTGTATCTCTCTTCGTCTCGGCCTTCATCGTCAATTTCCTCGTCCTGGATGGTCGATCCAACTACCTCGAAGGTGCACTTCTCTGTGCTGCCTACGTCATCATCGCCGTGGCCGCTTTCTTCTACCCAAATGCCGATGAGCAAAGTAGCCTTGGTGGTGCGGATGTTGTTGCGAAGATGGTTAGGAGTCTGACTGGAATGTAGGGGCATTCGTGATGTGCCGTAGGGTGGTTAGTGGGGATTTGATGGCAGATTGAGTTTTCGATGACGAGTTACTTTTGCTTTTCTTTACGAGACTCGAAGCCACTGTTGGCCGGTCTATCACACTCGTTTTGCTTGCGTGGCTGTTTGCTGTTGACTTCCGTTCCCTCGTGCCAGCCAATTGATCGACGACTTTGCCTTTGACAGCACAAATACAACTTCGTACTTTCTTTTCCCTTCCGTCTCTAAACTACGAAATCCAACTACTGCTTGTTTGATCCTGAGTGCCGAGTTTAGTGCCCTGCGAATCTTGGGAGTAGGATACATGGAGTGTGCCAGACCAGTCCACAGTTAAGAGACACGATAGGTGGGGCTGTGGCAGTTGTGCTTGGCGTTAGTTTTTGAAGTCTTCATCATTAAGTGGGAATAATTAAGGAGAATGACTTCGCTTGGTGGGTAAATGCAGACAGACACCCGTCGGCGGAAAAGAGAAGGGTAGGTCTAGGGGGAGCGGAGTTTGGGAAGCGCTAATTGAAGTCTTTAAAACGCTCTTCGTGATTTTAACTCGCAGCACAACTACTCCGTTTAAAATTCTTTGTGCTAGTCCGTCAAGAGCAGCTATCTTGAAAATTTCTCTACAGAAGCCCTTCCGCTTTTGTTTTTCGGTGGCTCTGTTCGAATATGGAACTTTCTCTATTGCAACGCCAAGGCAGCCATCGATGCTACTATCCCCATTTGGCTCCCATTCTCATCTTCAAACTCTTCGGTTTTCGAAGTGAGGATTTCTCCAGTCGGGCATGACTCTCTAGGATTCGTCCCCTCACTAGCGTCCCCATCCCTCGCCGCCTCCAACATCTTGCTCGTCCCAGTCCCAACTGATTCCCTCTCCTCATCCCGTCCACCCACCCACTTTCTCATCCACCTAGGGAAAACCACACACATAATGAAATAAACACCGATTTCGACCACCACAGCAAAAGTAAATACAAACTGGTCCAACTTCGCTTTATCCGAACCCAGCAAAGTGTGTATGATGATTTTTGAAACCCAGGGGTTTTCGTTTGGTCCCGTATCCTTTTTAGGGATCTCGATATTCAGCACTGGTAGTGGGATATTCTGTAACCTCGGCTGCAGCGAGTAGAAATAGACCTATCGACGTAGCGGTGGTGGGAGGGCGATGTTGAGTCTCATGAGGAGATATTGTAGTAGGGCAGATAAGCGTTTGATGAGGATCCAGGGTGGGAGGTTTTGTAGGAATGTGGCGATTGGGTGGTGCTGGGTGTGGCTTGTTCCAATTTCCAGGAGTCGTCTTCGGAATTCTGGGATTGTGGTGGGCATTTGGTGGAGGGGGATTGTGGTTGTTGGGCCTGGGGTACAGGTCTCGTAGCAGTGCGACATGGCTGTTGGGTTTGGTTGCTGTTTGGTGTTTTGAGTTGGATGTTTGGGATGATTGGGGGTTTGTGGTGGATTTTTGATTCTTGGAGTGAAGGCTTTTTGGATGGATGGATATTTCTTTGAAGATTCCGTCGGTGGTGGAGTGGTTTGGAATTTGGACTAGGGGTAGGTAGGTAGGTAAGTCATAGTTCGATCTAGTCCGGTCTCCAAGCTAAGGACAGCCCTTGATGTCGGCCCTACAAAGCTTCGACTGGGACTAATAAGAGTATCCACCAGAACCTTAAATCTTTCCGTTGGCCTTATTTTCAAACTTCCATCGCTTAACAGCTTACCATATACGAATCTAGAAAGGTTCTGTGGATTCGTGATGACAACTCCATGCTGCCGCCCTTGTCTTTCGAAAGTCGTTCGATATCTTTGAGTCTGTTTCTTCTCAAATCTTTCAAGATCTAATTAACTCTCTGTAATCAAGTATTCTGGGAGTGAGATCACCAAGTGCCAAATCCAATTTTGGCTTAATTCCAAAAACAAAAGAAATCGAAGAAGCTCGCGAATTAAGCGAGCGTGGTTTAAGCCAACATCAAGATTAAATATCCACTACTTCATACATTGACTACCTTTTAACCGCAATCCCAAATTTCAGTGTCTGAATGAGATAAATGCGATCCCATAGCGAATTTGGTTCTGGTGAGCTAAGGATGTGTGGTTATGGAATGTCAAAACAAAGTCACGGATTAGGCTTTCTCACTTGGGGTTTTGGCCAACGATGATGCACATTTTCTCACCAGGGAGAGAATGCAGCGGAAGCAGAGTACAGCCCCTAATCTTATTAGTTAGGCAAGTGTTCGGTCTTCAGGGCGAAAGGTCCCTGACTGCCTGTTGTTCGTGGTTTCAGCTTCTCCAAGTCGCAGCTGGCATTGCCACGCTGGACGAGGATTTAAGTAAGCAAACTCGGAAAGGCCGTTGGTTTTGCTAAACAAATATCAGGTGTTGGATGCATGCCTTGAAGCAAGCCAATTAGCGAACAAAAACTGGATGCATATGCAAGTTTATGCAAGGCTGATGAGGCTGTCCCAAATCCCGAAAGCTTGAATCTCTCGTGAGATTTACGTCACCTCGCGCCTCCGACAACAATGTCCGAATTCATTATCTGTCAGCATTTCGGCACTTGAACTGCGTTTTTCTTCTCTTTATTTTTCCCGCTTCCAACTTAACACTCCCTTTTTCAAAGACAGTTTATCCTCCCTCCAAACCCCTGTTGCTTTGTATCTAATAGTCTGCCATGAAGCCAAGACTGTCCCTCCTCTTTCACCCCTCCAAATTGGAACCCAGTTCTCCTTCGACATCTGAATATTCACCACCCCCGTATATCTCTACTCCTGAAACGCCCACTTCAACGGCATATCCTTCTTCAAATCCCTCATCCACCCTACAAATCCCAACCACCTCAAAACGACAATCAAGACATTCAATATCTTCGCTTAACCCCTTCCGCATCCGCGCATCTTCAACACCTCAATGGTCCTGGTCGAATTCACAGTGCAAGACATGGCTTGCAGCAGTGCTTGTCGAGTACTGTGGGAGAGATAGAGAAGGTGCAAATATGACGGCTAATAATGTGTTTGCGACGGGGGGGTTTGGTCCGAGTTTGTATCTTATGACGAATGAGACTTGGATGAGATATCTGGGCCCGAGGGATGGGAATTCAGTTCACAGTCTGTTATTGGGATGTAAGAATAAACGGGGAGCTGTGCCGAGGAATGCGAAGGTTACTTAGCTTACTTCGACCGGGGAAGAAATTGTCAGATAATGCAAGGACAGATTCATGTACGATTACTCTAGACTGTGCCTTGATGGGAACGGCGCAAAGAGTAATAACAAGGGAGGGGAATACCCGAAGCCAACAGACCTCCTTAGAAATTAGGTGATCAAAGTCAAAACTACAAGAAAGGCGAAGCCATCTACTCATCACAACTTTCAATCCTCATATATACAGGGACAGAGAAGTTGACTGCGAGACACACTCGAAGCCAGCCAACGCCCATCCTCCCCCATCAATTCGCAGCCTCCTATTAACACCAATTGACATCAACCGCACTCCTGCCACAAACCATATCATTTATACAGCGTCTATGCAGAATCGCTCCCTTCCAGACTTCCCCTAGCATCACCCACATCACCTACCTTCTGCTGCCGTTTCAAATCCCTCAGATAGAACCATCTGATAGCGAGGACGGTAAGAAAAGCACACAAACCAAAGCCAGCCGTGACGTAGTTACCCATCACGATGTATGGCTGTTTGTTGGCGGGGAACGTGAAGATTGGAATCCAGGCCGTGAAAATATATGCGAATGCATTCATCTGCCAATGATTAGGTATATTATTTGTGTACTCTGCAACAAAAAGCTAGGAACTTATGGGGGGGAAGTATGAAATGGAAACTCACCATGGCCGATACATATGCTCTCTTCTCGGGATCTTGTCTGCTGGACTCATTGACGAATGTCCAAGTAATGCCTGCAGCTGTATTTCCAAGAGCTGTAAGATCTACTTATTGTCAGCGCTCCGAAATTTCACAAATGCAAAGTAAGGAGAAACACACAATACAACACCCATCTTTGAGCTTTCCATTCCGGATGCACGGGTGTGGCAGCCAAAGCTATGGGGAGAATGATCGCCACCGTACTAGCGAACAGCATCCCAGGCCACCTGGCAGATCCAGGTAAGCTGTCAGATACCCAAGAGTTTGCCAAAGAACCGACGATCGCTATGATGTTGATCTACGGGAATTTTAGTAGCGTGACGTGGAGGACAAATGATATGATGCAAGGAGCAAGGGGGAGCGGGGTACTAACGCCCAGAGGAATGATGTTGATTTCAGCAACGGAAAAGACAGGCGTTTGACCTTTGACGTTGTATGACTTGACCCAGAAAATCACTGTCTTGATTAGGAGGAGCAATGTGAGTGGACAGGAGCTTATACACACTGGAGCCTCCGGCCTGACCGAATTGAACTGCGAACGTGAAATACAGAGGGACTGATGTTTCTGTGTAAGCATTTGGGTGACGTGAGCCATTCCGAAAGGTGCTTACAGAGGTAGACGTGCCACGTTGAATGCCACCTCTTGATATCCTTCCACTTGAATAGCCCTCTGAGAGCCCTTGAATCTGTAGGAGGAATTCTGGCGCGGGCTAGCTCAACTTCTTTCTGAGTGAAGATCCTAGATACACTTGTCAATTCCAATAACCAGAGTAAAGCATGGAAGAGAATCATACCAGTTGGCCTTAGCTCTAGAAGGCAATTGTGGCATTGCAATTGCTGTCCAAACTGCACACGGAAAAGAGATGCAACCGCAGATTCTGCACCTGTCAGCTCTAGTTCGACATAGTCCGAGTCCAGAAGAGTGCACTTACATGTACATCCATCTCCATCCAGCAAGATTGGCGACCCCATCTAAACCGGCATACACAGCTGCCATCAAGAAGCCAGAGAACAGAGGCCCAACGGAGGTAAAGACTTGGATGATGGTATTTCGCCTAGCAAGCTCGTGGGGCTTGTAGTAACTTGAAGCGACATACATGACTGCGGGGAAATGGCCAGCTTCGAACAGCCCAACGCTTAAAACCGGTTAGCAATGCGGATGAATTTTGCAAGGAAGATTTTTCAAGACATACAAAAACCTGAAGACATAAAGCTGGGTCGTGTTGTGAACGCCTGCATGAGCAAATGTGAAGACAGTCCAAGACAGCTCTAGGAAGGCGATGTAAAGAGGAACATTGACTCGAGTTAAGATCAAGTTCGATGGTACTTGGCCAAACACATAAGCTGCACTCCAGATGGCATTCGCATAGTTGAGTTCTTTGCCGTAAAGTGAAAGATCCTCCTTCATCCCGCTGTCTGTATCGCATGTTAGAGTCAAGGAAGTTGGAGCCGTGGGGAAGAACATACTAAAAGCATTGACGATGTTAACCTGATCGAGGTATCGGCACATAACACCAAGGGCTGATGATGTGATCAGAGTCAAGTCAAGCTTAGTAAGAAAACGGGCTTCGTCCTTTGGAACATCGAGGGCTGGAGCTGGTCAGCAATCGTTTCCCGCCATTGGTACATGCAGAGCCCTCACTTGACCACAGGTATGATTTCCATGTTCGTTTGGACTCGACGTAAAGTGGAGTTTCGTTTTCTGGAAAGTCAGACTTGGCAAGGACTGGCGATTCTGGTGCCTCTGTGATGATTGCATCTTTCCTGGCTTTCTCGTTTGGATATGCCATCTTACTTGATTTAACCTGAATCAAAATATGCTGATGGTTGCTCTACATTGTTTAGCTCAAGAATTGAAGCATTCTTATGGTAAACAAAGTAACGAGCAAAGCGATGTCGTCTTTCCCCCCTCTCTGAGCGACATACCAGAAGTGGGATTGGGCGTTTGATTAGGATTTTTATAGCCAATAAACATCAAAAAGATTCTCCAGATAACAGACCCTGTGATGTGTGGCTTGGGCCAGAGCGGATTTGATTTGTGACCCTGGGAGAATTTGTATATGAGGAGAGAAGTGCGCCACATTGCGTGCTCGGGTCGGCTGTTCCTTGCCGACTTATTTGTAAAATTTCCCAGGCCCACTGCATTGGGACAAGCTATCTACCAACTCGCATATCTCCAACGACGAAGAAGAGAGCTTATCTGCATCGCTGGTGGTAAGCAATGACAGTAGTTCAGGCCAAGGAAGTGAGCTAGTTGTTGTCCTGGGCACGTCGCTTCACATTCGTTCATCCAACGTGCTTGTTTCTTTGTAAATTCAACCTAGAGTAGCCTTGATGGAAGTTTACGGCATGCTCTGTTAAGCGGCCAGGCCATTGGCAAGATATTCGGCCAGGCTCTCGAGTCATCAGGATGTATCGGCGTGTTCTGGCCTGACTATGGTGCGAGGAGTGGAGGATGATACTAGAGAAAGGGATTCTTAGATTAGATCAATCAGCAGTCATTATTGGTTTTGCTACGGGGCGAGATATGAAGTGGTTCAATTAAATCTCCTCGCTTTTGTTGACAAAGTTGCGCTTATCCGGGTCTCAAACACAATGAGCAACCTCCGCCCAACCCACCTCAGACCCGAAATCTCGCATCCATTATTCCCTAGCCTTCAATTTTCACCTCTATGAGCACAGTCAGGAGTCTTTTCCAGACCACCGTACTCTCTGGATCCGCCATCCCCGTCGTTAGGGTCGATCGATTCCCGATCACAATCACCCCTGTTTTTGCTCTTCTCAAGGCAACATTCATTCGCCTGAGGTCTTTCAGAAACCCAATCTCGCCCCGCATATTGCACCGAACGGTGACAAAGATGACAATGTCCGCTTCTCGGCCTTGAAACCCGTCATTACTGGATACCTCCACGTTACTGAACTGCGATAATCGACCCTTCAAAAGCTCTGCTTGGCGGCTGTAGGGTACTGTAGCTCCGAGCTGGACATGATCGCCCACTAAAATGGCTTTCCGGCAGCCTTTCGTAAGAGGAATGAGGGACGCAGGCTCTGTCTGTTGAGAGGCCTCATCTATGATTACCGTGTCGAAGAGTTCCGATCAAAGGAGACCCAGACCTGCTCCAATACAGGTGGTAAAGATGAGACGGCACTTCTGGATCTGATCTCGAGCTTTGTTCATTGCAGAATAGTTGGTGTGGAGCTCCTTTCCGAGCATTGCATCACAAGTGTATTTTCGGAGATCTTCTGCTACTTTTCGAACCTGCGAGATCAGTGGTTAGCCATACATACACTACAGGGTTTGATGTCCAACTTACATCAGTGGATATCCGGAGCGTAGTAGCCTCTTTGCTTTGTGTCTCAGCCATAAATCTTCTCATAACGTTGTCGACCGCGTTATACGTTGGTGCTGTGACGAGTATCCTTCCAACTTCATTTGATGCTTGCAACTGCTTGATAATCTGGACAATCGTGTATGTTTTGCCTGTTCCAGGGGGGCCCCATAAACATGTCAGGGGATTAACCATAGCTGCTCTGACCGCTGCATTCTGACTGACATTCAAACTATTGATTGGGAAACTTTCCCTCAAAGAACCTTCCTGAAGGGAGTCTTGGGTGGCTTCATGATTTGATTCGAGAAGAAATCTGATATTCGACAGCATTTGTCAGGTTCAGTGGCAAGAGCATGTACAGCATCAAACATTGCCTTTGACGTCACGAAAGATCCGCAATTGAGAAGTTCCCAGGAGCATTCCTCGAGGTATGAAGGAGGGGGATGAAAGCAACGGAACGAAGCCTGGCCAGGTTGAGAAGCCACAGCCAGAGCGTCCATAGAAAAAGGCTTTGTCTTCCCAGAGTTTGAGGGAGTTCGAACAACAGTTAGCCTGGCATGATCGGATGTTGTCAGTGATCCCGAGGGAGCATCCAGCCTCAGTTGGGTGTCAACGGTCCAGAAGCCTGTCGAGTCACGAGATCCTAACTTCAACTGCAGTAGATCTTCTCTGGGGACCTTGGCTTCTGCCGCCTCTGAAATATGATCGAGGGCTATCCCGATTAGATTTCGAATAAAGTGTCGACTTGTGGGTTTGTTTCCACGAAGAAGCCTGTCGCTGTAGGGGTCCAGGCTCTCCAAGAGTAGATCAAGTGCCAGATCCGGTGAACGAACGGTGAGAGATATGAGTTCCGCCAATCCAGCAACCTCGGTGAGTGACAGGGTCTTGATTTGAGATAGCAGTCTGTTGAAGGGGCCCAAAACAAATTCTTGATGCTCTCCAGCAGCGAGGACGTGAGCCCTCAAAATGTCAATTGCCGATTTCGCCAGTAAGGCGCATATCTCTGTGGATGACGAAGTCCAAAGTTCTTCGACGCCGAAGGTGACTGATAGGAACGGGGCACTTAGGAGCAATTCAATCATTGCCTCCAGTGCAGCTTGTTGCGTTGATTCATCCAAAATTCGGTCTTGGATGTGAAGCAAGAGATATTTGTAGCATTGAAGGAGCTTTGCGTTTTCTCGTCGATCCAGTAGCCAAGTGAAGAGGCTCGTATACTTCTTCTTGTCCAAATTCCTGAGTCCTGACATCATACTGTATTTTGCAATCTGGACGACGTAGTCCGGCTCATCGGACCAATCAATTCCACTTAGACTGGGAAGGATATACTCTCTCGCATCTCGTTCAAATAGCGGCATCACCTCTCTTGTATCCACAAACCGGAGCCAGAGATCTAGGTTTTGCATAGACTTCACAACACGATTACTTAATTATGACATAGATTTCCTTACCTATGTTAGTATGCGTTGAAAGGCTGAAGCTGGGGACTCACAGCTCCTAGAATACCAGTCCTGTTTACTCTCCCAATGTGTTTCTGGAGGCCTCTGCTAAACTTGTCCAATGCAACGCTTGCTCTACAATCGAAGTTTCTTCCGACGTCAAGTGTTTCTTGTCGCCCGCGTCTTCTTGCTCTTTCTGTCTCAGCGTTCCGGTAAGGGCTGTCATCCGATGCCGCATTGGCGAGATGTATCCAGGTGTTCCTTCGAGCACCCTGAAAAAGCTGAAAGACATTGGCATCGCAATACAGTCGGTAATCCTTCTTTGTAGAAAGAGATAGTCGTTGGGATGTTTCGGTCCCCTGGGAGTGCGGAAAAGCAAAAAGACGTACTCGGTCATCAACTTGACCTTCCTGGCCGCGTTCGATCTTTTGCGGGACATATATTCCCAACGTTAGCCGTTCGTCAACACGAACAGTGATGAATTTGCGATGGAAAGTTTCCATAGATCTCGCTACTGTATCCAGGAATCTGGCGAGTCGGTCTTGGGATGAGTTGTATATACATTCGCAGTGCAGGCCTGGGTAATGAAGCTTGAAAGGCTGCAACTCCGATGGTTCGACTAAAATGGATTGACACAAGGAGTTCATCACTAAGCTAGATGTTTCGAAAGACGGCGGCAGTTGGCTTAAAGCCCAAACCTTTTCACTAGCAGCGAGGAGATTCAGATCGAAGAAATGCAGACAATCTTCCAAAGTAGAGTCATTCTTTCGACACCATTTGTGCGTCAGTCTGATAAGCTCGAATTCCGATACTGCCATGTCATCACGACTCAAGAGTAGCTCCATTGCGTCAAAGTTATATCCATCAAGATTTGGGCCAGTAACCTGCCTTGAGCTTACGAACTGTTTCGCAGCTTCGTGGAGGGTGTCGAGAATGAATGGTGTTGAATCCGCTGGGACCTGCGGCGGGCTTTCGAGGGTATTTGGAACTTTGATGCGATTCCCATCCACGCACATGGAAAACAGCCTGTTGAGTTGTTGGCACTCAGCACTCATAGGTCCTTTCAGCCTTGCCCAATCAAGATATAGACTCTTGACACGGCCGAGGGAGGCGTTTGTCGATCGTGCAAAATATTCAAGTCGATCTTGATCTGAGATTGGCTTAAACATCACTTGCTCCTTCCCACCTGGATACTCTGCAGGCTGAGCAAGTTTTTCCGGGACCAGATCGTTGTCCCAGCAGACAAAGACTGGTTCACTGTCAGTTCTGTCGTGAATATCATCTGGGGGAAAAGAAACATAGCGGCTCACAAGTATCCCCATCAAGATCACCACCGGACAGCATGTCAGCAGCAGGCCTTTTTCCGCACGAAGGGAAAATAATACAGTTGACGAGATGTGCCAGCTCATCCCTAGCAACAACCTTGAACTTTTGTAGATCTCCTGGGTGGAGGCATGGGTTTCTTGTGACGAGAACATCCATCCCGTGAAGACCACGGGGCTGACCGTCACCATCTTGCGTTACTTTCACAGCGCATTCCCCTTCCTTCAAAACATCCCATGCATCACAAACTCCAAATAGTAGCCGTGACTTGGGAACTAGGATTCTGCACCTCTGTTCGTCCCTCTTGTTAAGAGTTCTCGCAAACTCAGCACTTACCAGCTTGGCCACTGTTGGCTGGACCGATTCCAATGACTCCATGAGTAATTTCTCAGCCAGTTCAAGCTTGTCTGAATAGGTGAGAAAGCGGAAGGCGGTTCGGGGATCCTGCGTCGCATCGTTTAAGAATCGAAAATGCTCTGCCTGCTTTTAGAGAAATATACTGGTCTCTACGCCGAGAGCGTGGAGAAGTAGAAGAACTTCGTCGTTGAGGTATCCGAAGCCATAAGGCTTGAAGGATCAGTACGGTGCGAATGGGGTAGCTGTGGACAGAGGAATCAAATACCTTGGAGTATTCTACGACCGAAAACGAGATGTCGCTTCCACCACTGAATTTCTTCATCGATTTCCGGAGCTTCAACAGTCTCACCTTTCATTCTCGGGTCCACCTCAACTACACCTTTGTAGCCTCGATACCTTATCTGGAATACAGGAGGTGTATATCGAAAGTTTCGGAAACCAATTTTGAGCCTCCGAGCAAGTTCTTGTGCAAACCGCGGGGAGATCAGGCCACACCCATCAGTAAAGATATAATCATTAGTCTCGACATCTGGGATATCCTCGCAGCGGGCTGGGTCGACAGATGTAGCAATCTGAGCAACAGAGAAGAGCAACCCAATGCGCTTCGCTTTCTTTGCGACGGTCTTCATTTTGGTGAAATCCCCAAGGTCGTCGACGTTGCGAGTAATCTGAGGTTTCGTGCCCGCAAACATGAAACAGGCTTTTGACTTGAGCTGACTGTTGCTATGGCCGTAAAAGTTATACTGGACGCCATTCAGAATAATCCCAGTTTGCAGCATGTTGGCTATATAATCTGCAGACTCCCTCGCGGTCGCAGGCAGTGTTAACGCATCACCATGGCCCTCGATTTGTGATGGTCTCGGGACTCTGAGACGGAAATCGTGGAACGAGACAACCAGGAATTGATCCAATGGATCTGAGGAAATGGCTCGGTTCAAAGCAGAACTTTGAAGCCTCAGTCCAATTTGCTGTTTGGTGCTGTTTGAGACAACAGTGACAACCTTGATCACGCTGTGTGAGTTCAGGATATTCGAATTTGGCAGCGTCGGGACGTGGTACGACCATTCCTTGTCTTCTGGTGTGATTGAATGATGGAGAACGAGGGAAAAGCTTTGGATATTCTGGTACGTCATCGTGCTGCTATCGAGCAGAGAGACCGTAGGAGCGGACTGTCAAAGGGTTATAGAGTCATGAACATGAGGTTGATGGAGATTAAGGTGACACTCACATGGTGCGGAAGGAGAGTTGCAACGTTTGCTCACAAACGTCCGGCGGAAGGGCGCTTTCGCTTCCATGCAGTTGGCAAGAATGATGCCTGGTAAGGGCTACATATCTCTCAACACTTCATACCGAGAATCGAACAGATACAAAAAACCTAGACAACAAAAGTGAAGTCACGATTGCCGAAAGACAACACCCACCAAATATTTACATCGTCAGCGCTCAATGCACTGGCAAGACAACTCTCGTCAAGGCTCTTGAAGACCACTCCTCCTCCGAGGACAACCTCGAAACCGATAGCGGACGTCGGTTACTTCGCCCCGATATCATCACAGAAGTCGCCAGGAGTATGTTGAAAGAGCACAGCTTCATCGAGGATGACATTACCTCCTCGCCGGCTCGGGCTCTGGTCTTGCAAGAACTCATATTGAAAGCCCAAGTCCAAGCGGAAGCAGCTACATCCCGCCCCGATGGATGGTTCTTCTCCGACAGGTCGGGTGCAGATCCTATTGTCTACGCAAAGAAATATGTCAGTGATGCAGCGGCAAACAATCTACTGTCATCCACAGAATGGCTAAAGCTGAAGAAGTGTATGGAACAGTCTCTGGTAATTATCTGAAGCTGGGGCAGACTGGCTGACAGACGATGGGGTGAGGCTCATGCCGGAAAGCAAGGGTGCTTGGATTGGGTTTCATCGACTGTTCTGTGCGTGCTTGGATGACTGGGGCGTGAGATACGAAGTGCTTCCAAGCAGCTCTACAGCGCTGGAGGACAGAATCAACGCAGTGTTGGGATTTTGGCGAGTGGAACAACCTCGGGGACTGGATGCAACATGAGAATGGAGGCAAAATTGCAAGGGGACTGGTTGCAGGGGAATGACAGATCGCAACATCTTCTAACAATACACAGTCACCGGGGGACTTGGTTCACCTGGAACCCACCTTTCCTATCGAATATCCTAGTATCTCCTTCAGGCCTGCCTTCCTGCCATGCTTCACTTGGATCTGAACCCAGACAGAAATGGACAGAGCTATGACTACCACTGCATTGAATATAGCAACAGCAACAAAGAATTGCCAGATATTCGGATTCGAGGAGTCTCCAGAGATTTGAGAAACATTCATCCCATATATCCCGGTCATGATAGTGACTGGGGCAAAGCTGAAGAAGGTCAGTATCAAGAAGAAATTCAACCCGAGTGATTCCATCTTACATGTAGGTGAACGCGTTCGTGAGGGAAGTCCATCTCGTATCATCATTTCTCCTCTGGATGGCAGCCATCTTTTCCCGAATCTGCCAGAGGAGATCTGTCTGATTGACTAAATGCTTGAAGTCTTCTTCGAGAGCAGTTTGACTTTGCTTGGTGATGGGTTCGTCTCGGCCTGGCCACCCAAGACTACCACCTCTCTGCACCACAGTCAAAGACTTCTTAATCTCTTCAGTATGCCCAACACTGGTATCAGATATGCCTTGTATGCGATTGTCCTCTGCCCGAATGGCTGCGATTATCTCGTTCCAACAATAGCAATTCAGTCGAAACAAACTGGAGACGGCGTAAAAGGGAGATGCTGGCACATGCAATACATCAACAGACCGAAAAGATTTGAGGTATAGTTCTCGGAATGTTCTAGGCTCGAGTGATGCAGGAGGTGGAAGTTCGGAGCCGAAAGATGGAGGATCTGTGAGAATTCGAGGGGACAAGTTAATCTTCGTGGAAGAGCTAAAGAGAATAACACCTGCAAACGATTAGCCTTCGTTTTCACTGCCTCTGCGACGGCCATTACCAGTCCATTCATTGCTAGTTTCACCAGGCTAGAGAAGGTCAGCGATTGTCAATCCTAATATTTGTTTCCGTACCTGAATGTAGACAAGCACTCTGAATCTCTCGGCGTCCGTCGTACTCGAGGTCGAAGGATCCAGAACTCCAAAGTCAAGAGTCAAGTAGGGTGCTCGATGCCGCTGCGAGGGTGTAAAAACATGGCTATTGCTGTTGATGCTCCATTGAAAAAAACGTGGATCGAGTTTCAGAGCCCCTCCTAGAGTCTCGATCAAAGCCGGCGACGGAGTTCCTTGGTATTCCACTGCAAATATCCGCACGCTGGCACCTTGTCTGTTGTCTGCAGCCAGAAATCCCTTCAAGTCCAGCTCACTATGGATATCTGGCCAGTGTTTGACATCTTCCGAGCCTCGCGAGATGTCTAGCACGGATACGGCCAGCGCATTCTGTGTACTGTGGGTGCACAGATAACTATCCAGGTCCTGCAGATTGCTCCATCCCGCCGCTACCAACGTTTGGATATATTGATGGTATGGATGGCGAGGCGTGGCCCATGCATCGAGAGGAAGATTCGACTTTCGACTTCGAGGAGTGAAGCCTCTCTTCACAGAATTGAAGCCTGAATTGATGCGGTGCTCTACTATGTCGATTGTATGGCTTCGAACGGGTGGCTGGTGGTCCTTCTCGTGGGATTCTTCGACTGCTGTAGACTGAGGATGGTGTGGTGGAGGGGATGTCATCTCAACAACTGGGAATATTCTGGTGATGTTGTTGACGCGCCAAGGCGGACGCCATTTTAAAGGCAGACATATTTTGTGGGGGCCTGAAACGCGGGGTAGAAGCGAGCTCCTCCCCAGGCTGGGATTCAAGGTCAAGACCAACACATTCCAATTGACCTGAAGAAGAGATGAAATAACAGGTTCCTTTCCTCGTCATACTACTTCTGAAGATTCTCTTAATTGCTAGTCAACTTTCCAGGGCCTCAGAAGTTTAGACGCTGCTGTTGTCTCCTCGCGTCTCGCTGACTTATTTGTTTACTACGAATTACTGGTAGCGAGGATTTGTCTGGGGGAAATTCCACAGAAAGCTTGGCCGCAACTGAATTCCAATTCTGAACGTGTGATACTGCCCCAAAGGCCGCCATGGCGTCCTTCAATATGGTTCTGGTCATCCTCGGGATTTCGGGGATGTGAGAAACTGGTGTAACTATAGAACTGTGGAGCAATCTGAGGGAAAGAGTAATGATTAATATGATGTCTTTACTGTGCCTCTCACCAAATAGACTTCATCACTTCGCGATTGACTATGGCCTGGGATATTGCCTTGAGGGATTTGGTGTGCTTGGGTGCTTTGATGCATGCTCAAATCAAGTCCCAGTATAAAATCGCTGATTTCGAAACCAGCATATGACTTAGGCGTTACTCCAGGTGATTTTACGACTCCAATGAGAGATTTCGTGCCGCTTCTGATATCTCGCTCGGGATAAAACTTTACCTCCACCTTGTGTCAGGTACCACATGCAGTACTCCATTGGTCGACAAGATGCTGTGCGAAAATCGAATGTGTCTTACCTGGAGTTCATTTAGTGGTGCCTCGTCTATTGTCATATAAATTCGAGATCGCCACTCTGGTGCCTGACCCTGAAGCCATCTTCAGTATATGTGTCACGCCAGTTAAATTGCCAGTGTTACCGAGGATCACCTGAACACATCAATCTTGAAGAACTGGACTTAGAAGGTAAGTCTTCAAGGTGTCGAAAAGCCCTTGCTGGATCATTGTTGAGAATTGTCTCATTTTTTTTGATTGAAAATGAAAACCGGATTTTCTTTTGAGGTTTTATTGACCAACAGCTGGGCCGAGTCGATGAAAAGAGCATCTGTATCAAGTGCCGTGATCACCAGATCGCTGGTAACACCACAAGGCGACTCGGAAACTCGCATTAAATCAATAAATGCAAGAACACAGATCTACATTAATGGCGTACAAAGAGCTCATTCATCGAACCTGAAGATCGAAGGCGCTGTGGATATAAATCTGCCGTAAGCTGCCGAAGCTTTCTGAAAGTCCATTCAACTCAATCCGTCATACCTTTATCGGTATTTATACAGATTTCTATCCAATTCTATCACTGATTGTAATCATCTCTGTTTGCCAGAATGCATTTTACAACCTCCATCCTTGGCCTATTTCTGGCTACCTCCGGGTTGGTTGCAGCCCTTCCGCAGCCCGGAATCAACGTCCAAATCACCGTCCTGGTAAGCCTTCTGTTTGAGAAATCTTCGGCAATTTCTCGTAGTATTCTGTCTTGGAGTCCAGATCTTCCGACTGTGATCTAAAAATATATCTTAGATAATATACTGACCAAGACCTCAGGACGAAACAGGCGGCACCAAACAACCAATGAATGAAAACTTTGCCAAAGAAATTCACTCGTTCGGCGGCGGCGACAGAGTTCATCACCCTGAAACGTAGGTTTTTTCCGAATTGACATCCATTAGGCTTTCGACTAAATTTCTTCACTTTACTTCACGCACCACAAGTCAACACCCACAAAGAAACCTTTCTGACATTATACTTCATAGCGGTGCCGAGTACGATACACTATTGCAAACTCCTGACAAGCTCATTGTGGTGGATTTCAAAGCAGATTGGTGTGGGCCATGTCGAGCTATGGCTCCGCTGCTTTCCCAGTACGTATTTTCAAACTTCCAAGTTCGGATTCCTGGTTCTGAAGTTCGGCAATCGAGCTCCTTGCACCCATCCTGGATGGTTCTTCTCCCCTTCGTAAGAACCGTGTATCAATAATGCATTTTCACATAGATATTCCAATGATTACTCTGAGGCTGTCTTCATCGCTGTTGATATCGACAAGCTCCGGAACCATCCAGAAGTAAGCGGGATTCGTAGCGTGCCGACATTCAAATTTCGCAAGAACGGCTCGCCTGTCTACGAATTTTCCGGTGCTAATGGTAAGAAGCTGAAGGATGCTATTGAGAGAAATCTTTAAGATTTTGTGACATCTCAATGATCCAGAAGCCGACCGCTGAGGCAGTCACGAGGAAATTGTGTTGGCGAGAACTGGATTTCAGTTGTAGCTTGGAGGGGTCTGTAGTTTTTTCGTGCGATTCCGTAATAATCGAACGTAATCAATTAGTGCCTTTATTGCTTGTAATGCTACTACTAGCGTTTCTAGTCAAGTCGCACCTTTCCATGCCCACCTTCACAAGTAATGCAAAGCAACCAAAAAGGGGATTGGCAAGTTTCGGCAACTAGGCAAGCCGCAAAATGGGGAATTGGAGTCTGTGATAGATATCGAAAGGACACATATACTATATAATGAGAAGGATGCCCCCTCCAGGAACAAAAAGCAAAGTATCTCTCGTCATTCCTGAGGTATATCCCGATGTTGTTGTGTTGTGAAGGGGGGTTGCTGAGTCAGCCAGAATAGCCGAGCCTGCAACAGTTTTGGCTCCTCATGAGCCGAGGCAACACGACACTGCTACCTTTTCCGGCCACTTCTCCGGCATCCCACACCTACCACTGATTTAGCTACCTGCAACCTTATATTGCGATAGCATATATATCATACTCGGAACTCTCTTTTGCCTATTGCCGCTTTCTGACTTGTTGAGACTCAGCCGCGTCAGCTTGCCTTCCTTGCCTTTGGGACCGCGTCAGGTGTTGTCAGAATGAGTCTTCTCGCCCAGCTCGGCGTTCTGTGGTGCACCCACCTGCATCAGATATCTTACTGCACTCGCGCATCATTTTGCTTCTTGGCCTCTGGGTATTTCGTAGGGTTCTCTCTTGCCGTATCAATTGGGGCCCAAGACACTTTCTGGCCAGCGCAGAATTGGGACTTCTTGGCCCTGGCGGATTTTAGTCCGCTGCGTGGTCAAATCTCCTCCATCTTTTTTCCCCAACCCCCGGAAAATAGAATGCTGCCTCGGTGGCACGGCCACTTTGATAGAATGATACAACAATGGGCCATGCCCGTTCATTTCAAATGCTGTTCGCTCTGGTCGATCTCCCAGTGTGTTGCTTGTGCTTAAGTTTCGCATCTTTCAATTGTCCTGTCACATCTCTTTTCTCCAATTTATTAGTCCTAATTTCTCCTCTACCGTATCCACCCTACTTCAAAAATGTCTCCCAAATCCACTACCTTCGAGCCTCGCATGTCTAGACCGCCCCCATTCACAGTACCAGTAACAGACTCCCCATCCATCCCGGGTGAGACAGCCCCTCGACGAAATGCACGAGCCTCGCAGGAGCTTCTCTCGAAGCCAGATGAGGATATCTCCACGCTATTCGACATCGTGGAACAAAGTGCCCTAAAATACGGAGATGGGAAAGCCCTGGGGTCCAGGAAGATCGTCCGAATGCACAACGAGACAAAGAAGGTAAAGAAGCTTGTGGATGGGGAACTTCAGGAAGTGGATAAGAAGTGGTCCTATTTTGAGCTTAGTGGGTATGAATACATGGGTTTTACGGACTATCACAAGCTAGTGCTGGAAGTTGGGGCAGGATTCCGAAAACTGGGTCTTGCATCGCCAGATCGCGTACACATGTTTGCGTCAACAAGGTATGGCTCCGTCTCCGTCTGCTTCTGTGCTCGCTAACACTTTAGTGCCCATTGGCTTGCAACCGCACATGGAGCTGTATCCCAATCGATGCCTATCGTGACGGCGTATGACACTTTGGGAGAGGATGGGCTTCGCTATTCGTTGACCGCCACGAAAGCGAAAGCCATCTTCCTAGAACCACACTTGCTGAGCATACTGGTGAAAGTTCTGCAGGACGCAAAGGACATTCAATACATCGTCTATAATACAGACAGCGAGCACACTGTCCGGGAGCAAGACATGGAATTGTTGAAGTCTTCGTTTGCACACATTACAGTCTTGAGCTTCGACGAGTTGCGCCAACTCGGGGCAGAAAATATGGTCGCCACGAATTTGCCATCAAGTGACGACTTGGCTTGTATCATGTACACTTCAGGCTCCACAGGTGTTCCGAAAGGGGTCGAGCTGACCCACAAGAACATTGTTGCAGCAGGTATGCTCGGCTTTCTTTCGAAGTTAAGGCAGAAAATTGACAACTGTAGTTGCTGGAATCAACACAACCCTTGGACCACACCTCGGCTCTGATGATGGTCTTCTTGCATATCTCCCCCTCGCCCATATATTCGAGGTTCTGCTGGAACATGTCGCCCTGTATCGGGGTATCACCTTAGGCTACGGTTCGCCTAGGACTCTGTCAGAAGCCAATTGCAGGAATTGCGTAGGTGATATCCGGGAGTTCAAGCCTACACTTTTGGTGGGAGTACCTGCTGTCTGGGAAACTGTCAAGAAAGGCGTGATAGCCAATGTTGATCGTGGAGGTCCGGTGCTAAAGGCTGCATTCTGGAGCGCATTTCATACAAAACGGTAGGGGTTCTCAATTTGTTGGGAATTCGATGCTAATATTTCAGGACGCTCATGTCGACTGGTCTTCCCGGATCAAAGCTTCTTGATTTCTTGGTATTCAACAAGGTCAAAGCTGCAACTGGTGGGCGTCTACGATTTTGCTTGACGTCCGCTGCCCCGATATCCAGAGAGACCCAGGAGTTCATTTCAATGGCTATTGCACCTCTGGTCAGTGCATACGGGTCGACAGAAACTGCGGGGTATGTACTCATATTTCCATCAAATGCTTGCTGACTTTTCCAGTATGGGTGCCGTTTGTGATCCCCTTTCCTGGACCATCGATGCTTGCGGCGAAGTCGAGTCTTCCGTCGAAATCAAACTTGTGGACTATCCGGATGCTGGATATCACGCAACAAACTTGCCGCACCCCCAAGGAGAGGTATGGATTCGAGGTCATAGTGTCACGAAGGGCTATTATGAGAATGCCGAGGAGACTTCAGCAGCCTTTTCAGACGGTTGGTTCAAGACGGGAGATATTGGGGAATGGGATCGAAATGGGCACTTGCGAATAATCGACAGAAAGAAGAATCTCGTCAAGACTCTGAATGGAGAGTACATTGCTCTGGAAAAGGTATGCCGTTGCGCCTTTCTTGGTCGTATGCACGCTAATGTTCAGCTTGAATCTCTGTACCGCTCTGCGACGGTCGTCGCAAATTTATGTGTTTATGCCTCGACTTCGGAGTCCCATCCTATTGTTCTCGTTCAACCAATGGAGCCTGCGTTGATCAAGCTTGCTGATACTCTTGGTGTCAAAGGCCATGGAATTGGTGATTTGGTCCACGACGAGAAGATACAGCGAGAAGTGTTGCACCAAATGCAGGCGATTGGAAGACGGTCAGGCTTGGCTGGCATTGAGATGATTGTAGGCGCTGTTCTAGCTGACGAGGAGTGGACACCTCAGAATGTAAGAAATCTCCCCGTGCCTTGTCTCTTGCACAAAGCTGACTGTGTAGGGCTTGGTGACTGCGACGTTGAAGTTGAATCGAAAGGCGTTGTTTGATAAGTACCAGAAGGAGATTGAGGCCGTATATGTGAAGAGTAAGAAATGATTTGGGTGTTAAGGTCGAATTCGAGACGCAACGGGATGTCAATAATAGTCTTCTCAAGCAGGTGGCATGGGATTTCATTGTAATTACCTATGTAGTGGTGTTTGTAGCTGTTAGCGGGGCGTTCTGATTGGCTTCAACGGGAACGCGGGGAACAGTTAGCTTACTCTCGTGCCATTTCGTGTCTTCATCTTATTCCCACTTCATCATCATCGCCCTTCTCTCCCATCTTCGTCCCACCATCCCCCACTTCTGTTTGCTGGTACCATATTGATCATATTATCGACTGAATCCCATCTGCGACCCACAGCTCAACAAGTTGAGTACAAGCCTTCCCGGGGGCACTAGCTCACCATGGCCGATATCCCTGCCTTCTACCGCATCTTCTTCCTCTACATCGATCCGCTCATCTGCCTCTCCGGAATATACGTCCTCTTCTTCGACCACGCAACTTACCTTGCAAACGGCATCCCTCATGCCATTTCAGTGGATGTCGTCGATCCCCTTGCTCACTTCTTGCTTGTTGCACTTGGATCATACGCTCTCTGCATCTTTGGGATCCAGATTTTACTTCTTCGCCAATTCCCCGATTTGAAGATATGGAAGATTATCATGTTCAGCATTCTTTCAACGGACCTGGGTCTCTTATATGGGGTCTACGCTGCCGATCCGCGAGGTTTCTGGGACATCGGGGGCTGGACTAGTGGCGACTGGACGAACAACGTGATCTTGTTCACAGTTGCTACAATTCGAAGCTTGTTTCTGTTGACAGTTTGATGTCACACCATGCACGCAATCGAGGTGGAGCTGGGCCTGCTAGAACTCAATGGCTTCAACTATCTAGCGTCCTAGAAACCTTGGCTCAGGGTTTGGCCTGTCAAGCTCTTCTTTAGATCTGGGGTAAGGGACCAACGATCCAAGCCAGGCCCACTGAAGGAATAGACCACGAGATATATCGGGAAGGGTTATCTGTCATCCGGGAGGGAAACCAGGTAGATTGAACTGGAAATAATGCAGTAGTCACCTACCTGTTTTGGCTGTGGGGAGGCAAAAGCTTCAACAACAAACTCTCAAATGTAACATTACATCTCCCCACTCGTACTACCCCGTGGCTCTATCTCTCTCGGAACTTACCCCTCAATTGTATCTTGTCTTATCTCAAAAAAAACTTCGGCCGTGTGATAGACGTCTCTCGACGCCAAGAAGCAGGGCAAACGGCGTCGCTGAATGATTCAGCAACCTAGATATCGGGCCCGATAAAAAAATTCGGCAGGGACTCAAAGATTAGAAAGAACGATGATTGCATCTGTAAATCGAGCAGAATGAAGAGCTTTCTTCAACTCTGGACTTTTGACATTGGAGGTGGCGTACGCCTCCCGCTCGGTAAACTATTTGCCGATAGCATCCCACTATTGACATTTACCCCTCCTTTATCCTTTGATTGGGTTAAGAGAGGCACAGTAGATACCAAAGCTACAGCAGGGTTTCTGGATATTTCAAATGTAGGCCTGGATACGAGATTTGTGGCAAGCTTGATCATTCTTGTTTCTTTCCATCCAAGATACTGGTGTATTGTGAGTGCGGGGTAGGATAGATTCAGCGGTTTCAATGAGGTGACAATCTCCAAGTCACTTGCATGTTAACTATCCAACGTTGTGATCGGCAACATACCCTGATTGACACTTACAGCGGTCTTGCATTAGTGTTGGGATGCAGTGCGTGCGTAGACCCTTGATAAGGGTTGTGTATGCTAGAAAGCCAAGAACATGATGTTGAAGCTACACAGGGTATCTTGGGGACCAGATAGACGGTGTTATAAGTAGCCTTCCCCTCCACCAATTTTTGGCACTCGCCAATGCTCCGGGAGCTTGATATACTGCCACTTCTAGAAATTTTCCGTCAAGATTTGGGTTATATATTCGACACCCATTGGGGTGCTTGTTAAGTCTCACCATGGACGATAAAGTGTCTCCCGGCGACGTCAAAGTTCTCGACGTCAATGAGAAGACACTCTACACAACACCTTCACTTGACGACAGCTGGGTAGCCCCAGAAGAGTGGCATCAGCGTCTCGTGGCTGAATACACTGGACAGCATGATGGGAAGAGCGAGACATTGCCAGCAGGATCTAATCCCGAGCGTGTCGCTACCGCCATCCTTACCTTAAACGAGGAGGAGTCTCTCAAAATCCTCAAAGACCTTGTTGACAACTGTCAAAATGATTACACCATTGACCACGTGCTGATCGAGCGCTGCAAAGAGTTGCTCGAGGGAAGTGCTGCATGTGAGCTGGAACATGATGATTGGACGTATCAGATTTGCAAGACGGCCGGTACTGTCCACAACTGGTCTCCATACGCTGAAGTCAGAGCTGTGACTCTACCTTATGATGATCCTGAAGAGCCATGTGAAAGTATCAGAGCTTATGTTGTTGGATTCTTTTGGGTCTGTGTCGCTTCAGCAGTCAACACCTGTAAGCCTTGTGAAGCCTCAACTCGACATGTTACTAAGCATTCTCAGTCTTCAGTCCTCGCCAACCTGGAATTTCAATCCCGGGTCAAGTAATACAGCTTCTGATTGTACCAATGGGTCGTTTTCTGGCTCTTGCACTTCCCGACTGGGGATTCCGCGTCCGAGGCACTCGATACACACTCAATCCAGGTCCATGGTCATCCAAAGAGCAACTGCTTGCGACAATCATATCTCAGGCAAACTCAATTGGAAATTTCACGGGCTTGCTGGTCATGCGTCTTCCAATCTTCTTCAATCAACGCTGGGCAGGGTTCGGTTTTGCCATCGTTCTCGCCCTCGCAAATCAGATATTTGGTCTGGGAGCAGCTGGAATGCTGCGTCGACTCAGTGTCTATCCACAAGAAGCAGTCTGGCCTGCCGTACTTCCCACTTTAGCACTGAACAGAGCGCTGATCAATGGCGAGAACAAAGGCGAAATTATCCGTAAGTCATTCGGTTCGGGGAAAGTTTTCAAGGGCTGACGTTGTTTTAGACGGTTGGAGGATCTCTCGCTACAGATCTTTCGTGATTGCCAGTGCCGTGTTTCTTGTCTACTATTGGATCCCGAACAAGTTCTTTCAAGCTCTTCGACTCTTCAACTGGATGACTTGGATCTCGCCTCAGAACAAGAACTTGGCCATTGTCACTGGATCGTACGGTGGAATGGGCTTCAATCCATTCTCTTCCTGGGATCCCAACGCATCGGGCTCGACTGCAATGAACGCACCATTTTTTGCTCAGCTCCAGCAGTACTGTATGCGTGTCATCGCCGGGCTCGTTATCCTCATCATGTACTATACGAATATGTCTTGGGCCGCGTATATGCCTATCAACTCAAACTCGGCCTTCGACAAGGAGATGGGGTCCTACAACATCAGCAGGGTGCTTACTGCAGAGAACAAAGTCGACCTCGATGCATACAAGGAATATGGCCCGCCTTATTATGCTGTCGCCAACCTCTTTGTAACTGGTGCAAACTTCGTCTACTACACTTTCTCGATTGTGTACGTCTTCGTGAAGTACTGGGCTCCTTTGAAAAAAGCTTTTGTCGGCATGATTGTCAACACCATTAAACGTCGATCAATCTACACAGGCTTCACAGATGGCCAGACTCGAATGATGAAACCTTACAAGGAAGTCCCAGAATGGTGGTATACAATTGTCTTCATATTTGGGTTTGTCGTATCCGTCGTCGGCGTTGCTGCATGGCCAACCCAGACCCCATGGTGGTCGATCCTTGTCGTCGTAGGAGTCGGTTCTCTGTTGACAATCCCTTGGATCATCATTGAATCCATTGCAGCTACAGGCATCTCACTCAATGTCATTTGGCAAGTTCTTCCTGGTATCATCTGGCCTGGACAACCACTTCCACAGCTCATCATTCTTATGCTCGGGGGTGCATTCGAGCAGATGGCAGGAGGTTTTGCTGGCGACTTGAAGTACGCACACTATGCAAAACTCCCACCCCGAGCTGTATTTCGAGGACATATTGCCTCCTGTGTTGTCAATTGCTTCATCTATTGCGGCATGCTTGAGGTTATGGTGGCCTACTTCAACCAGGATAACACGCTCTGCCAGTGGAACAACAAACAATACATGGTCTGCAACTATGCCAATTCTGTCTTCTCTTCAGTCATCTCCTTCGGAGCTTTCGGGACGAACAACATGTTTGAACTTTACCCGGTATTACCATGGTGCTTTTTGATTGGTGCTATCCTTGGATTACTTTGGGTTGTGTTTGAGAAAGCGGCGCCTCGAATTCGGCAATTCATCCAGGCACGCATGGATGCGAAACAAGCTGTTTCATTCGATCGATACGTTTGGAAGCCAACGGCTGCCGTTATGGCGACTTTGAATCCAGCTGTTGCGTTGTCTGGTGCATTGCAGTGGGCAGGAAACACCAACCTCTCCTACGCGACTCTCGGTATATTCATTGCTTGGTTCTTCCAGTATTATTTGAAGCGTCGCTACACGGCTTGGTGGGGGAAATATGCCTATATGATCTTCGCAGGCTTGAGTGTTGGTGTTGCTATTTCTGGTCTGATTGTTACACTTGTGTTTAGTTTTGGGGTGGGGAAGAATTCGAACTTTAGCTGGTGGGGAAATGATGTTGCCTTGTCCGGGGTGGATTACCAGCTTTACAATAATAATGCGAGCTTGCTGGCAGTACCTGAAGGTGGATTTGGGTTATCTCCGAGCAAGTATCCTCTTCGTTGGTAGTTTGACGGCCCTGGTACAGTACATGAGTCGGCACCAAGCTGCTGGCTATAACAGATATCAAAACCATCCCCTTCCGAACTTATTGTCAGTCGGTAGTTTAAATGATCTATTACGTCTCTTGTCCTGTGTATCCCATGTGTTCTTTCTCATGATATTTTTTCGAGAAGATAGCGGGCTTCCTGTGTCATCTTCGAATGTGTTCCGAGACATTTTTTTTTAGGGCTAAGCAACGTTCTCTAACAGAGAATGAAGAACTCTTAGTTCTTATCAAGGTGTATGGAGGAATAATCAAAACATAACCTCAACAACAATTCCATGTTCGACATCAATACCCGCTCTGCTACCTTAGACCCCTACAGTCACTCCTAATCTCATGTATAATTGATTTTCCTAACACCGCTTTCATCCCATTCCACGTCTAGAGTTAGGCCGGCGGTGTTTATAGAGGAATTTTCCCAACACTGCTTCCACTCAACTTCTTCGTCGATACCCCAGCCCCGCTCAGGGGTTTCAATCCAATGACATGCGTACAACCCATCGCCTGCTAAGATGACAATCTCTACCCCGTTTTCCTTCGCTGTCAGAACCAGCTCCTTGATTTCCTCCAAACGATTTAGGTCACCCAGATAAGGACCCTCCACCGTTAATTTCCTCAGTGCTGAAAATATAGCATCCTTATGCTCAATGGCCTGCTGGAGTGCTGATAGCAGCCAAAGGACACATAAATTTGGGTGTCTCCGATAGGTAAGATGTAGATTTTCCAATGACGCAGGGAAAATACTCATCAGGTCAACCTTCTGGTCTTGCACGTAGCCCTCCAAAAAGAATGACAAGATCTTCAGGTATCGCAACTCTTTGAAATTCGCAAGTGACACAGCGACCACACCGTCCTCGCCAGTGTGATCGTAAAAGAGCCCATGCCCATGCTCCAACACAAGATTCTCCAACGTCTTCTCAACGGCTTTCATGGATTTCATGATGTCAGATACTCTCCCAGGATACAACGACCAATCGTGATCAATCTCGCAAATGAATGTTTTGAGATTTCTGCATGAATTTAGGACCCGTTCAAGATCCTCGCCGCCCAGTTGACTGGCTCTCAACTCCAGCTCCTCCACCGGCGATGTACCTCTTCCCAAAGCCCCCACAATTTCCCAGACTCTACCTCCATAGTTAGTCATCATCTCGTGTCCATGAAGACGACGAATCGATGGCAATCCCAGGTACGCCCCAAGCAGGTCAGATGAGCTGGGGATTTCCTGATCCCAGCCAGAAATCAGAACATCTGACAGGTTGGTCAACACAGGCTTCCTGTCAAACGGAGCCTCACGTTTCGCAACTCTCTGGAAAAAACGCAACAGCTCGAATCTAGCATTCGTCATACCTGCCGCAACATCCAGCGAACGTAGATTAGGCAAATTGGAAAGTAGAATGGCAATGATTGAGCCCTCGTCAGTTCCATTTCGAACGGTATTGAAAAGCTTGTCTTTCCCTTGCTCGGTGTCTTCCATGTCTCCTACAGCCCTTTGGAGGAGTGCATCGATATCCTGTGGGTCTGCTGATGATGGCCACCCTTTCCTGAACTCGTTGTCTCCCCCCTCAACGAGAGGTATCAGAACATCGTAGTCAAAATCATCCTCAGCCGAGCCAAATTTTCTACGGATGGACAGGCTGCGGACCAGTGTGGCGAGATCGGGGTTTTTGAGGAGACAATATGTCAGAGGGATGAGAAACTCAACTCCTTTATCGCCGGAAGCTCCTTTGAAGTCAATACTGGCGTACAATTCGGGATTGGTGAGACGGTTCATTGTTCGGGAGGCGAGTGCTAGTGAGGGCAATGAGGGACGGTCTGTAAAAGTTACGATACGGACGAGGAGTTCTTCGGACAGCGATTCCAGCAAAGCAGCCATGATTCCTCTGAGCGAAAATTGAATATTCCAGCTATCATACTATTCGTTATATGAGAGACAGTTAGAACCAAGGTATTGTTCGATATTGTTGTGCGATATTGGTTCCTCTTGGAGATTAATGCCTAGATTGTCTGTGCCGCTGGATGAAGTCTTCGGGGAAGAGCTGAATGAAGGCTTCTAATCCGTACTATTCCACGTCCTGCCCCACTGCACTTCAGGCACAGCAGGCTACATCACACCAACTCCGCCGAGATAAGTGGGGGCTATTCGAATATTATGACCAAAAGCTCAATGTCTCCAGGGAGGTGATATCTCCTGCTCGACGGTCACAAAGTTGATTTGGAAGAAGAAAACAATTATATGTAGTCTATTTTCGAAGACACTAAGAGTTGAGAGTTGAGAAGTTAACATGATGACTGGAAACTTCATTAAAAACTGGGAAATGATTTGACTCTTCGGATCTATGGGATCAGAGGTTTTGTTTCGCAAGACTAAGCCAGCACTTATCTCTGAAAAGCAAGTAATCCGTATTACTTCAGTTGCCAAGGCTTTTTAGTCTTAAATCTGCTTAGCCTGGATTAATCGACAAGCTCCTCCCTCTCAATGGACTCCTTTCCGGGCGACCACTTGTCCTGCAACGCCTTATCAAGAGCCAACTCGTACACGCCTTTCTCCCACCATTCGCCCCAGCTCGTCAAGAAGATCCTCTCGGGATCATCTGGGAAATCATCCCTTGTGAAAGCCGCAAGAATGGACTGGCCACCTAGCCGCCACGATCAGTAGATGAATCTCAACAGTTAGCACATCACATTACCTGTTTCAACAGACTTCGCATCCTTCAACATCTCTTCAGTCGGTGTGAATTCGGTGTTGCGAGCTAATCCAGTATCTGGAATCAGGCCTATCCACGGATCAGCCATCAAACTCAGTCAGAGATTCCCAGTAGAGATACACACCAGGCGAGACGGCAACAACACGGCAATCTCCCTGCAACTCTCTACTCCACCACTGCGCGCCCAATAGCTGAATGAATTTGCTCGCCGGGTACAAATCCATGTACCACCCTCCACTCCCAGCCTTGACGATGTCATCCAACGTCTTAGGATCCTTGACCATCCGAATTGCGCCTGAGGACACAACTACAATCCTGGTCTTAGATTCGACCAGCTTCTCGCGTAGGAGGTGCAGGAGATAGTGCTGCGAGAGGTGGTTGACGATGTAAGGTTCGTTGAACTTGGAGCCGTTGATCCCGGGCTCGTTGGCGGTTTTGATGAGAGCTGCATTCAGGAGCAGGGTGTCGATTTTCTCGATTCCCAGATGATTGAGGACTTCAGACGCAAATCTCTTCACGGTTCGTAGATCGCTCAATTCGAGAGGGAGTAGAGTCATAGAATGCTTGCTGGTGTCGTAACTGAGGCCATTGTAGGCGGTCTTGACGTTGGAGACGTTGCGGCAGCCGAGGATGAAGCAGTAGGGTTGGGTTTGTGAGAGGAGCTGTTTGATGGCTTCGAATCCCTAAGTAGCATTAGTAATTGAGTATATGATGAGAGAAAATCGATGCTTGGAGCCGCTTACCAAGCCAGAAGTTGCGCCTGTTGCGACGATTGTTTTGGCGATTGAGGACATTTTGACTTCTTGGAATGGCACACAGAATTAGAAGCTGGTTCGTGGGTTTTCCTCCTATGTGCTCAGTGTTGGGGAGATAATGAATTGTTCGTATGGAACTGAGGATGATTACAAAGGGGGGTGAGGGGAAGCTGGATGTGGAACGAAGTACGACGTAGAACGAAGCACGATGTGGATTTAGACTTTAGTCCCTACTACTGCTGACGGACTTAAAGCTAATCCCGATAAGGTTCTGCACAACTTCGAAGGCACCTGTTAAACCTCTGTGTTCCGAGAACGCCAGCACAAATATGCATTTATTCATGAAAGTCTAACAGTAAAGTATAAATGTAAGCAAAACCTCCCACTTTCGTGGAGGAGGAAAAAGGAGATCCCAGTCTAAGCGAGATCTACTATCCTACCACATTTGCCTCGAGATGCCGGGGAGCTGTGGCACAGGAGCACCTTACAATCTATGAAAAACTCATGTCAAATTATGCTTGGAAAGATATCCTGACACTTAACAGCCTTGTCTGTCAGGATTATAGCCATTAAATTCAGCCAGCACGGAGAAATGTGATGAGGGAATCCATTGCATTTGCCGTCTAGGAAATACCGTACTGTACAATAATGATTATCCTCTCATTCCGGTCTCGAACCCCTCAGACTTCTCAAAACACCCCCTACATCTCCATTTACCCCGACCGCATTTTCCACATCCCAATCCACGACCCCGGAATTCTCCAAGCCCACTCTGATCAACTTGACCCTCCCCTCCCCTCTCCCGACCAGATCCTTATTTGGCCATCTCAGAACACCAACCGTCGACATGCCCACTCCCAACTCGAGAATGACCGTCGTGAGATCTTTCTTCTGTAGGACATTCCGCCGGAACTCCTTCCACCTCTGCTCGCCCGCCCGAAACGGAAACTCCGTGAACGCGCTTCCAGATCGAACGCAGAGCATCAACCCCGCACCACAGAACGTGCATTTCGGAACTTTGCTCGCATTCGTCAGTTCTTGCGTAACTGGGTCCAGGAAAGGAATCGCAGCATCCAGCAAGGGAGCAGATTCAAAGTACGCATCCTGTCTGCAAGGTTTCTTGCACTGCAGGAACTCGTATCTTCCCTGTGGCGTGCTCATGCATTCTTTAGCAAAGTCATTCTTGACGAAGAAGCCATCCGCGTTGCTCGTCCTAACGTGTACATTTTCATCACCAAAGGTGTTGGCGATCTTGAGTAAGTCGGCGTATACTTCTGACTTTGGCCAGTTTCGGATCATGAGCAGATGGTTGAAGTAGTATCCCCATTTCACCTGCTCGCTTGGCCAGGAGATGGGGCCGAAGAGGTCGTATAGTCGTCTGAATCCGTACTTCTTGTAGCCGTGCAAGTGGGTGGAGAAGAGGGATGTTGAGGTGTAGTCTAGACCCGTGGAAGCGGACAGTCCAGCGCCAGCGGATATGATGAGTGTATCAGCTTCAGTAAGCCATTTTGCTGCTGTGTGGATGGATGTGTTTGCTTGAATGGTGTTTGACTTGGTTGGAATTGAGGCTGAGTTGGAAGGTGACAGAAGTTTGGAATAGATCTCGAGGTCTTTGTCTAAGAACACATCGAAGATAATATCTGTGATCGTGGTATCTGGATTTTTATGGATCCATTTCTTCATACTATTGACTGCGATGTTTGCCGCTAGCTCTTGGGGAAACGCGAAGATGCCTGTTGAGATGCAGCAGAAAACAAGAACCTTTCTTCCACCTGCCATCGGCTTCAACGCTTCAGCAGCATCTAAACAACTTACGTAAGAGCTTCGCAAGTCGTCGATATCAGCTCCACTTGGCTCTAGACCTTGATCTAATTGTGGACCGACAGTATGGATCACATGCTCAGCTGGGAGACAGTAACCTTTCGTCACCTTCGCCAGTCCAACTGGCTCTTCACTTCCCTGGGCACTCATCAGAGCCTCACACTCATCTCGAAGAAGTGGACCAGCTGCTGCATGGATTGCATTATCAATGCATCTATGTTGTGGTTTGAAACAGCCCAACATTCGAGAATTCGCTGCGTTGACGATTGCCGTGACGCCGGAAAGTGTTGTGATGTCGCCTTTCCAAACAGCTACATTCACGCCGGTACTGGTGTTCGAGGCAGGAGACCGGTAGGAGATGAGAGGTGATATCGAGGATGAGTGTGTGAGTAGCTTTTGGTTCTTTTCGTGCTGCAGGACGGCGTTGATGCTGGTGAGAATTGGCGGGGGGATAGCTGGCCAGGGTGAGCGGATGCAGAGAAGCGTCTTCATTACGGTCAGTTGATCGAAAGTATCCATTTCTCCATCGGGATACCGATGAGCAAACGCTGATGTCATGGAATTAGGAGCTTCGTCCAAGAGAAACTCGACTGCATGAGAGAGATGATCAGAGGGCGTGGTCGTCATGTTGGAGTTGGAGTTGGAAACTGAGTTGCCGTCCATCATGCAATTTGGAAAAGTCAGGTTTTATGGGGTAGGAGATAATGGAGGTAGTGGGAGATATAAATACACAAGAATTCACTCATGTATATGATGAAGCGGCTCATATTTTCTCGATAATAGTCGGGAAGGCACAACGCCCAGACGTGACTAATTCGGCTCCCACCCCCACAAGATGCCGGTGTGAAGCCGGACAGGTAACGACAGCTTCACAGCTTTGTAATTCTACCAACTCCAAAGTCAAATAATGAGAACAAACATAGCTATGGAAAGCGCCGCAATACCCGCATCTCTCACGAGACCATCTTACCTTTAGCATTCACAACGACATCTTCCCAATTGCTTGGTCTCTGTCTTCCACCCACTGCCACTTCATTCAACCATTTCTCACACTCTCTGCCCCATTCCAACAACCCCAACTCCGAACCCCATTCTCCCATGGCCATGATACCTACAGGTACGCTGCCTTTCCCTTTCGTAGGCTCTACATATCCCACAGGACATGAGATTGCGGGATTGCCACAGAAATTTGCCAGCCAGACATATTCCATATTCCTAATGCTAGTGTTGCCATCCGTGATTCCGTATTTCAGATCTCCTTCAGAGGCGATGGGCCATCCTGCCATGGGTGATGTTGGAGTCACAACCACCAGACCAGGGTACTTCTGATACAAGAAGGCGAGGTGCTGCATCAGCATGTTCCGTAATTGCTGTGCAAGCAAGTAATCTTGAGCGGGAGTCTGAGCGCCAACGGCTAGAAGAACCTGATTTGCTGGGTTGAGCTCAGCAAGCCAGTTGGATGGATTGGAGGGCTTAGCACGTGCGCGTACTGCCATCTCGGATAGAATGGTAAAGGCGTGTGCAAGTTGGCCTTCCGGGGCGAAAGGGATGGTGATGTCGACGACTTGATACCCGAGTTCTATTTTATAGTGTGTGACAACCTCGTTACACAGCTTCAATACGGCGGGGTCGGCTCGTTCAAACCATTCCTTGTAGATACCGATGATCTTTGGACGATGAGCGGAAGCCTTGGGGCAGGGCTTTGCAAATAAGGAGCAAGTCGGGTCGGATGGGTCGGAATTGGCCATCGTCCGATATGAAACTTCCAAGTCCGAGATGGTTGCAGCGAGGGGACCACTGACAGTGACAGTGCTTCCTAGATCTTCGAGGCGGTTATGAGAAGGCTTCAATCCATAGATACCACAGAAGGATGAAGGGATACGAATGCTGCCACCTCCATCGGCTCCGATTGCGAAAGGCACAAGACCGGCAGACACTACATATCCAGCACCACCCGAAGATCCTCCTGTGTAGTACTGATCGTTATGGGGATTTCGAGGGGTTCCCCAGTTTGGGTTGTTGTTTGTTGTGTCAGCCCCGAGCTCGTGCATGTTGAGTTTGCCAATAATGATACCTCCCGCATTTCTAAGTGTCTGAACTGGCCACGAGGATTTCTCGGCAAGCTTGAAAACCTGGTTGTTTGGCTTTCGGCCGCTTCTGGTTCTGTAGCCGGCAACATCGGTTTCATCCTTGATGGCAGTTGGAACCCCGTCCATGATACCGAGTGAGGTGCCGTTTTTGTATCGGAGGGTTGATGCTTTTGCCTCTTCGATGATTTCCTCAACGTTACTGTCGATGAAAGCAACTGAGTGGTGGGACTTGGGGGAGACATCTCTTCTGATGAGTGGGAGAAGTGATTCGACAACAGCCAAAGGCGTGAGCTCGCCAGAGAGATACATCGAATGGTATTCAGCAACCGATCGGTAGCGACCAGGCAGGTTCTCTGGGAAGATGTGGATAGATTTAGGGTCCAGGCTTTCGGATTCAGCTGTACAACCACAGTCTGAAATTGGGATGACCGTTGGCTAGAGATGTTAGACATGCAGCACAATATTGATCATGCCACTTACATCCCATCGTTCCGGATAGTCTTTCAGGTATGGAAGTCCTCGGAGCCCATTGAATCCAGCATTTGCCCATAACGTTCTCTGAAGAAATTCAATCTTAGAAACACTAACTTCGTCAGCTGATGAATCAGTGAGGGGGCCAGCGGTCATACACCCATGCCCCAATGACGAGCAGGACACCAGTAAAGACTGGATTCGCATCATCTTTCTTCTTGTATGGAGTTACTGGAGCCTCAACAGGTCGAGGATATCCGAAGAAGCGAGGGGTGGTTTGTTTTGATTGGTCCATGATGGAGATACACGTGGATAGGACACTGTTTCCTGAAGTACAGCACAGTTAGACCAGATTCACGAATTGAAATACTAAAATACCGTGGGAAGCTGTTGGATTTGAAAGGTGTCGCGGACGCTTTGAGGTGCAGTATTCAAATAAGAACCGAATCTGACGTGAGGTGGGGAGAGCTGGATGCTCAGAATGGCAAGGAGGGGGGTTTGGAAGCTCCAACTGACAGTGGTATTATTCAAGCGGATACCATGCAAACATGCACACTGTTGACGTCCGTTCCGTCCTTTCCAATGGATGGGAGAGATTTAACAGCAGCTTCCTTTCTTTGATTGATGTCGTTGGGAAGGGAACTGGTGCGTATCCTCAAGTGAGGTGAGCCGGGGATGTGGTGGATGGTTGTTGATGTTCCGGATTGTTTGACGATGCCCGGAGCGGAATAACGTTCTCCGAATTGCCGTCCTTCACCGTCTGCTGATTCCCTGCCATGAGCTCACACTCATCAAACTCATTGGGCCTCCTTCGGTTTACTGCACATCCGCGTGTGAACAACCGGATTGCACAGCCCACTGCCACTGTTGCTGCTGCTGCTGCTGCTGCCCTCCCATTGAGCACTACAAGAGAGGCATATATCTCTCCCTCAAATCCAGGCCAAGTACGTCTTCTCCGTTTACCTTTATTCTCTGCTCCCTTCTCTGTCTCGGAATGTGTTTCGGTAGCAAGCTCAAGGGCGATGACCCATCATCGAGACTAAACAACGACGACTACAACGACCATCTCAACTCCAGACCTGTAGAATCGAAACCTTCGAAGACCTCAAATACAATGCCTCAAGACAATTCCTACAATGCGCCACCAGGGCCTCCGCCCTCGCATCAGTATCAAAGTCCAGAGATATATGGTGCTCCCGCTGGACCCCCGCCAAACCGGAGTAACGAGTACTCTGCCCCCTCAGGACCTCCACCAAATGAAAACAATGAGTACTCTGCTCCTTCGGGTCCACCTCCAAATCGGAATAACGAATACTCTACCCCATCCGGCCCTCCACCAAGCCACAGCAACACCTATTCAGCTCCAGATGGTCCTCCACCGTCGCACTCGTACGATGCACCTCCCCAGGAGCCATATCATGACTGGCAGACAGCAGTGCCCGATACTTCCCTCCTCCCACCTCCTCCCTCCATGGGCAACCAACGAAGCTCTACGAACAATGCTACCGAACAGCAAGCAGAGCTAGGAGAGATATGGTGTACGCAGAATCCTATGACAGGCCCAGTCAGCTTCCCAGAGGCAGCTCTTGAAGCCATAGCGAAGGGAGAGTTGGGAGTGATTAGACCCAGAGACTACCAAGGCAACCTTGAACGACCAAGACCGGGAGTGTGGGCAGGAAAGACAAAGGCCAACAACCCAGACAACTGTATAATAACCACGATTCCTCTCTACTCCGTCCTGGCACATTCCCCTCTTCGAACGGCAAGGACAAAGACGATATACTACGAAGTCCGCATCAACCGAAATAACAGGAGAGAAGTCAGTCTAGCAATGGGATTTGGCGCGCAACCATATCCTACATTCCGTCTTCCGGGTTGGCATAGGGGGAACTTAGCTGTACATGGAGATGATGGAAGCAAATACATCAATGATCGCTGGGGCGGCAAGGACTTTACACAGCCCTTCAAGGCTGGGGAGACATTGGGTATTGGCATGACTTTCACCGCTAGGAATCTTGATGCGCCACCTTCTTACGATGCTGCTCCAGCGCAAACGATGTCTACAAACCCGATCGATATTGAAGTCTTCTTCACGAGAGATGGTCGGAAGGAGGGTAGCTGGAATCTACACGAGGAAGGAGATGCTGAAGAAGATCTACCAGTCACTGGACTGGAAGGCTTCAATGATCTATATGCTATGGTGGGCACATTTGAGAATGTGGAGTTTGAAATCGTCTTCAACCAGGGTGAATGCATGTACCATCCGTGAGGAAGATCTTGATCGTCCTGGACGTTCCTGTTCTTGAGTAGGTGCGATCTGGTTGGCAAGTTTGGATGATAACCTATACGTTGATATTCTTGTTTTGTTAATGTTTTGTAAACTCAATGGAAGCTTTTGAAAGATGCAATTTCACCCTCCCATGAATGAGAGACTGGTTAGTCAAGTGACCCTAGGCCCTCGTCGTGCACCTGAGCGGGAATTCTCCGTACCATGGAAGGCAAATTTCATTCGAACATTACATTAAATTCCTATTCCAAACTCCAACTCCAGCGAACTATTAGACTGAGAACGCATTACGCTTTACTAGCGTCCTTCGATCGTCGATTAAACCTGCTTGTCTTGTTCTCCTTCTCACTCCCCTCAACGGGATTCTCCCTCTCCGCTCTCAACTTCTCTCTCTCCTCCGTCAACTTCCTCAGCCTCCCCTTTCCCCACTCACTAGCAACCTGCTGCCTCACACTCTCAACAGCTTCCTTGCCCACAAAATTATCAATCTCCTCCCTCCCCGTCTTTTTCTCCCTGTTTCCCGCATTACTCTTCAACGGATACATACTCCTCAAACCAATCTCAAGCTTCGTCTGTCTGCACTCACCCCCCTCAGCCAGTACATAATGCTCAATCTCAACCTCCTTCGGCACTGCCCCCTCCTTCGCATGCTCTTCCATTAACAGCGCAAAGATCGCCTGGCCATCAGCACCAAGCCACGAATTCCACTCTTTCCACTCCTTCATATACAGGTTTGGTCCCCAGCCTCGGAAGCCGTCCGCGAGGCGATGCGCGACGGGTGATGGGCGACCGCCGTACACGATCAGGACTTCGGCTAGCCAGGCGCGGCATTGGGTGTTAGACCATCGCCACTGGGGCGTTGAACCGGCTGTGATGTTCTCGATATCCTTCCAGTTCTCCTTCTCGTTCTGTAGACTCTTGCCGCGTAGATGTGCATGTGGAGGTTTCTGGATGGGGTTTGAGGAGTCGGAGTCGCTGGGTGAGGAGTTACGGCGATCGCGTAGAGCGGGGTGAGAGGAGAGTTCTGGGGGTCCTTCTTTTTCTTGTTCGGTGGTGTTGGTGGTGGGTGATTTGGGTGCTGAGTATGGAGGAGGTGCTGGCTCAGAGGGTGGGCGAGTTGAGGTGGTTAGTTTTGCCCTTCGGCCTGAGCATACTTGACCCATTCTCGATTTGCGACATGCACCGTTGAAAGGAAAGAATATAATGTATCCGAAAGCCAAGGGACAGAAAGAGGGATACTGATTTGTAAAGTGCGACAGGAAAGATTCTTGCGCAATACCTTCCTTGAAAGGTAAATTCTCACTCCAACCACACCCATCTATCGTCGCTTCCTCAAGTTAAACGCCATAACCCACTACTCCGTTAATGTTTGGTGCAGATTGTCCCGCATGCATGACGTCTACGTAAATCTGGACGTTCGTTCATCTGCTTGACACTTTTCTAGTATCATGGTGCTTTTATGGGATTCTATGAGCTACGAATAGATCGGGCTCGTGACGATACGTGCCGTGTTTGGCGTTCCGGATTTGATCCCCCTTAATGTATATAGCACGTGATCTCGTTTAAGGTAAACAAGAATTAAATGCGAGGGATTGTGGGAAGTCCCCCGCCCCAGGTAGATAGGCTTAGGACTGTTGATTGGCACGACGGGCGAGCAAATAGTGATTGCAGTTCTAAGTACAGTTTATGAATATCATCACTTGGGGTTAAGGTTTTTTTAAAGCTAAGAAATGCCGACGATGGGTAATTATTTTCACTGTACAAATAAATTCAACTCCTAAGCGAGAACGACACAGCAATGCCGTCCAATAGCTTCAATTTTCGCACAATGATAGACATAATCCGCTGTCCATTCAACATCATCAAATTATTATTTTCTGCCAACCTCTGAAATTTCGCCTCGCCACCCAACCTTTTTCGCAACACCATGAGGCAGTGGGATATGCTTCGGAATTCCACCCTCCAAGTTTCTCGCCTGCAGTATGATAGCATAGATAGCCTGTCCAGCCTTGCCACGAAACGGTCTCCAAGCCAGGGGATCTCTGAGGAACAGATTTGGTCCGAAACCGGCGAATTCTTTGGCCGCTTTTTGACCTTTCTTGGGTGACCATTGCAAACGTGTGGTGTAGATCTGGTAGAGCCAGGCGCGACATTGTTCGCGGTTCCATGCCCATTGGGGGTTTGAGGAGGCTGTGTTGTCGGGGTATTATATTTTCTCGGTAATTTTGGGTGTAGTTTGCTGGAGATGATTGATTTAAAGGAGAAGGGTGGTGGTGGAGGGTCGGCGAAAGGGTTGCTCTTTTCGTTGGGTTTGCCGATTTTTTTTTTTGATACTCCTTGTGGGAGGACTTGATGTAGTTGAGGAGGTCCATCTTGACTGAAGAGTTGCTTGAAGAAGTTGAGAATAGAGGTGTTTTATTGTAAAAAGTTGAGAAGCACCTCCAGGTGGGATGTATATATACGTGGCCTAGCGTATTCGAATTTGGACTGGACCACTACCTGGACTGACCACCACTCAAACTAAAAAAAAAAGCCCCAATTAGCGCTATCTCACTCGAAAACCTTCCAGCGCCCGAGCTAGACATAACAAACTCTGCTTACTACCTCATCTCGCTCGACCTAGCTTAAAAATCTTCGCTCAGTCAATCTCCAAATACATGTGAGACGGAAAAGCCCCTTGCTCTCCCATATTAGCCTTCAGCATGTTGTAAACCGAGCAGCCATGGCAAATATTTCCCCAGAGCAGCTCCCAGGCCTCTAAATTCAAAGTGTAGATAAGTGCGCCTGAACCTTCAAAGATACTGGCTCGTCTCTCGGCCCGCTCGATGGACATGTTGAAAAGTGTGACTCCGACGGTTGTGAGCCATGCGCGACATTGTGCTGTCGACCATAGCCATTGAGGGACGTCGCATGCTTTGATGCCGAGGCGGGAGAATTCCGTGTACTCTGGTGGTTCTGGGGTTGGGTCTGGAATTATATCCGTTTGGAGCTGTTGAGGGCCCAAAAGCGAAGAGTCGACATGAAACCCGAAGAGGTTGGAGAAGAAATTGTAGATAAATGAAATGGTGTGTATATTTGTGTGAGTTTGAAGCCGTGAGTGTCGGTATCTGGCAGTGTTTGATGAGGTTTTGAAGATGTGTGTGGCTTGAGCTCACCTACGAGTATATGATCAACCTCGGACAGCGCCGCTAGTTTTTCGATCCATCAAGCTAAGCCCTATCTCCAATACGATTATACCAAGTGTTTCTGTCATTCCAACGCTAGCTAGAAGCTTAGTTCCCAGACCTCCACCACAGCTCTGCTTTTGACCTAGGCTCGAAGGTAATATTCTTCGGCACAGCACTCTTATCCCTCATGCAAGCCTGTATCATGTTTAAAATCGACATGCCCCGTTGGAACCCATACCAATCTTTTCACCGATAACTCTCTATACTCCAGAGTAAACTCCCCGATCCCTGGAATTTGCTCGCCGTCTGCTCCGCCTCCTCTTCTGTACAGTTCCAGAGAGTGAAAGTTCCAGAGAGTGACTACGACTACGGTGATCCAGCCCTGGCAGTGTGCTGTGGAACATAGCCATTGTGGTGTATCTGATGCTTTGATCCCGTTGCGAGAGAATTGAAGTTCTTTGTATGGAGGCGGATCTTGAGTGCTGTTTGTGCTGCTCCATTCTGAGATTCTCGTTAGACTCCCTTTGAGTTTGTCTTTGAAATTAGAGGGCTACATGTTTATCAAATTTGCAACTTTGATTATTTTGTTGCAGGAGTAAAACTGCTTTTGAAAATCCTGGGGACGAAGTTGGTGATAACGATCGGCTCTTTTTTTTTTTTTTTTTTTCCAAATGTGGACAAGGAATTACCGGCTTCCAAGCCAGCTGGAGCTAGTCGATATAACGGGCATGCTAATTCATCTAAAATCGAGCTCCGATTCCTTTCTGGTCTTGCCGGTTTTCTGATCAACTAGCGGGTAGTTCAAGGTCTAGTCCGTTTCGTGAAGCCACTTCGAATCATGACTCTAAATTATACACTTAGATAGATTCAAGATCACAGAAACAAATTTTTTTTTAACTTGATTCCAGTTCTCAATTCAAAGCATTTTAAGACAGCTACATGAGTTGAATGTGAGCTAACTCATGACAACACGACTATCAAGCTTTCGTTGTTTCTATTTACGCCACCAAAAGATCGCCTGGATCAAGTAAGAAGCAAGAGATGCAAAGTAATACGCCAGCAATGAACAAGACTTAAAGACTCCTAACTTCGATACGAAATAATGCGCCAGAAGCAACTTTTACATATTATTATATGATATTGTCCATTCGATATTCAACTCCTCCATCTATAATCAACCACGCCAACGCCATGTTCTCTTTTCGTTTTGTAAATCAAGTTTCATGCCTCACAGCCTTGACCCCTCCTTCGAACAACAACTGCCCTCCTTCACCAGTGTACTGGTCAAGTTCCTATTCGAAGGGACGTCCAAAGCCGGATTCTCCGTGAAGAAATCCACAGGTTTGATATGAAGCTGCATAATATCCACGGGCCTGTGTAAAAGTTGTCAGTAAAACGACTCCAATCGCAAATCATCACGGAGAAAGGACTTACATCACAGGCCAATCCTCCACTCTAGGATTATGGGTCAGGCCAAAACAACTCCACACCACCACATCAGTGTTCTTCACGTCGTCTCTCCTCTTCACTGCATCACTGACACCACCGATTTCGTCCTGACTTTGCAGCGTGTATCGGCCACCAGCGTAGAGCTCACCGTCTTTGTATTTCGTCACCCAGACGTGATGTTTCGCGAACTGCGCACGACGAGCTTGGATGGAATCCGGCTGGGCGAGCAAGACTTGCGTGGGCATGGGGGTGAACTTGTAGCCCACAGGGTGGCCACTGACGGGGTTGATCTTGTTGGGATTGATCATCTTGATGACTCTGTTTAGTTGCGGCGCAGCGTCTAGCCACTGGGATTTCTCGATTGCGTTCTGGACGACTTCGTAGAAATTGCCTTTGGGGTTGCGATCTGCTGATGTTGGGACTGGATGGGATTCCTCCGTCAAGACTGTGTTTTCTGCTCCGTCAATGGCTGGGTCGATGCGAATAGCGAAGACGTGTTGGTGATTCTGGGCGAGAACACCTTGTGATACGACGTTACCGTATGGTGATACCTTACCAGCGTCAATAGAGACGACGCTGACAATACCGGTAGCTCTGGCTTCAACCATAATGCCTCCTGCTTGATCGAATTTGTATGCGAAGATGTATTCATAGTTAGCCAGAGTTATGATGAATTGGATCACTAGCTCGCGGTGACGTGTTACGACTGCACGGCCTGTTCTCCAGTTGGAATGTTTCCAGGCGATGCCGTTGTCTTGCTCATGGAGGCAGACAACGTTGGGGCTGACTGTAGTTGTCCCGTCCCCGGCTGTCTTGACTGTATCAAAATACTAGTAAGATGTTAGATTACAGTCATGAGAGAATTTAAGATAATGAACATACCTTGATGTGTCCCAAACAATCACACCCAAGTTCCAAGTTGTTTGCACATATTCCAGCGCCTCCATCTCCGAAATCAAAAGCCTGCTTCCGTTGAAATGGGGCTCGTGGATCTGCGTATGGGACGGTCTACGTTGTCAGTAAATGAAGATACTGCAGACTTGGCCGGTTCCTACCATCTCGCTAACACTCAAACGGTACATCACACTTCTCCCATCATATCTTATATCATGAAGGGTAGCACCTTCACGGTAATTGAAACCGACTCTAAATCTCCACTTCTGCCACTCGATCAAACTCTCATCGGTGACTTTGAACGAAGGTCCATCTGGCTGCACAACATTGAGCTGCTTCAAATCTTTCCTGAGGCCGCTAGGGAGAAGCTCTGGGACGTATTCGGCTGGCTGGTAGCGGTCCATGATATTACCAGTTGCCGTACCGTAGCTGAGACCGTCTTCCTCGCCACCGGTCGCGAGGTGATCGATTCGGATGATTTCACGAGTTCGAGCGTCCATGATAGGAATGAGCGGTAGAGGGTAGGCATAGAAATTGGAGTCGGGGTTCCCGGATGTGGTGTCGTTGGCGAAGCAAAGAGCTTGGAACGTTCGGCGGTACTCTTCGCCCTCATCGGGACCTGGAATTTTTAGAAAAAGGGTTCAAGTGGAAAATAGCAGCTGTCTTGGAATAATGGAACCCACCTCCATATGGCCAAGGCTCAACGACAACTTCATATTTCTCTGGGATGTTCAGCTTGGCAATCTCCTCTTTGAACAGCGAAGAAGCTGCAACAGCGATTGCAACATCATCGAATTCTTTCCTATGTACGTTTTAGCTGATATCATCAGATCAGCAATATTCAAACACTCACAATGTCAACGCAGCATGAGCGGGCTTCTCGACAACAGTTTGGTTGACGATAACACCACTCCGTATATTAATCAACGACTCGCAGTACTTGGCAATCTTGTCTCTGCCAATGACATCGTAGTTCGCGCGTGCCAAACGAGCTGGTCTAGGGGTGGTAGGTTGAAGCTTTCCAGCACTCTCCAAGTCCAGAAACGGCTGAAGTTCCGCTTTAGGAGGCTCTTCGAGTGAGATGACTCGGAAGTCAATGATCGAGCTTTTGTGAGAGCCAAGCACGATGTCCCGGATACGATGGGACTCCTCGATGCTCAGAGGGAAGAGGGGATGTGGTTGGGTTTTTGAGAAGGCCATTATGTTGTGTATTGGATGGGATGGTGAGTGAGGAGGGAGAAGACGGTGCTGAGGATATGCGGACTACTTTGTACTTATATGTACGACTCAAGATCTCACTAGAATCGAGTAAAGGAGTATCGTTTCGGGAACAGCTTGGCGATGACGACTATGCCGTCTTGGGGAGCTGGTGCCGAACTTCATCTGAAGGATGGCCTGTCAATCTGTGGTCAGAAGGACACTTGACCGGGCGAGGATTGATTGCCATTGACTTCCGAAGTTAAGGTTGTTGTGATCTCGGGTATCTGACTGTTACCCGGAACAAATCTCCCCGGATTGCCGCCCAGATCCGGCCGGAACCTTCTTGACTAACACTCTACCCGAAAGGAGGGGTTCGCCATTGGACGCCCAGCTGCGTTCGAAACCAGACAAGGCGAGATCTTGAATGCCTCGGACTGGAATTCGGAATATTACCCGCTGATTAGCATGGAGAGGCTTGACCCCGGAATCTATTGTTGACAAGCAAAGCGGAAGCAGATCCGCTGATTGTAGTGGTTATCTTCGTTTGGAGTCTCAGATACTGCAATCAAGATCCATGCCAGTGGAGAAAACAATAACACTTAAAGGGGAGATGCCGCCACCTCTCAGACCATTCTTACGTTAGAGCATCGTGTTCGAACCCATTATCACAGCATCAAGCAGCAAAACACTCTCCAAAATGACGCTAAGCGAGAGGGATACCGAGAAGAAGCTTCCCCAAGATGCACTCCCTGATGTTGCCAGTGGGGATTCGGACCTGATCCCTGGAGGACATGTCAATGAGCTTCGTCGGGACTTTTCTATTTGGTCCCTTGGCTCGTTATGTCTTTGCCTTATGGCAACGTGGGAGGCTCTCACCAGTGTCGTTGCTGCTGCGCTCACGAATGGCGGTGCCCCTTGTTTGTTCTACAATTAGTAAGTCCTATTTTTCAACTGCACTAGGTTCACGAGCCCAGATGATGAATTTGGGGCTGACTGTCATGGCAGCATCATATCATTTTTCGGCACTGTAGCAATTGCAGCCTCGTTGGCGGAAATTGCTTCGATCTATCCCACTGCCGGAGGCAAGTCTCTATCTTGACACCCTGACGCTCAGCACAAATCCAACAGACAACTTTACAATACAGAGCTTCAAGTATCGAGTCCCTGCTGACAAAGAACAGGCCAGTACCACTGGGTAGCTGCTTTGGCACCGAAGAATCAGATGCTCATTGCTTCCTGGTTCACTGGCTGGATTTCCATCGGAGGCCAAATCGTGCTCACGGCATCTGCAGCGTTCGCAGCTGGACTACAGTTCCAGGCCCTCATCACCCTCAACAATGGAAGCTATACCCCCCAGCGATGGCAAGGAATGTTGTTCTACTGGATGATATTGCTGTACTCGGCTGTTGTCAACATCTGGGGTTCTAGGGTCTTGCCGCACACAAATCTTGCATCAGGTTCGTCTATCCCCACTTGGGGGACAAGTAGCGGAGCGAGGCTGAGAATTCACAGGCATACTTCACATCGCGGGATTAACAGCCATCATGATAGTGTTAGGGGTAATGGCGCCAAAGCACGATGCCCATTTCGTATTTGTTGAAGTAACGAATAATAGCGGATGGTCGAACGATGGTATCTCCTGGCTTGTGGGCCTCCTCAGCACAGTCTATCCTTTCCTCGGATACGACGCAGCGTGCCATATGGCCGAAGAGATGCCGCGCCCTGAGCGCAACGTCCCAATCGCCATGTTGGGAAGTGTGGCGGTTAATGGAATTTTGGGGTTTGGGTACGCGCTCATGCTACTCTTCTCGCTGGGTGACCTTGGAGAGCTGCTCGAATCTCCGACCGGCTTCCCATTCATGCAGCTGTTCCTCAACGTCACCGAGAGCAAGGCTGGAGCAACAATTTTGGTTCTTGCTGTGACTTTCATTGCAGTCGCCGCCAATGCCGCTGGGTGTACCTCGACATCCCGAACATTCTGGGCCTTTGCCCGAGACTCTGCGACACCTTTCCCAGAGTACTTTGCCCACGTCAACACTTCATTGCAGATTCCCGTTCGAGCTGTGGTTCTTGTCACCGCCGCGCAGATGCTTCTCGGCCTCATCTATCTGGGCAGCAGTACGGCTTTCAATGCCATTCTGTCCATGGCGATTCTTGGCATGTATACATCGTACTTGCTGCCAATTCTGTACATGACATTCTACGGCCGGAGGAAGCTGGGCGTTGCGCAATTTGGTCCATTCAAGTTGGGCAACTCGCTGGGACCTGTCGTCAACATCACTGCGATTTGCTGGCTGCTTGTGGCAATTGTGTTTAGCACATTCCCAACTTTGCAGCCTGTGACCCCACAAAACATGAACTATGCTATCGTCGTTATGGGAGGGTGGCTGGTAGCTGGTGTGGCATTTTTCTTCATCCTCGGCAGGCGTAAGTATTCGGGGCCGATTTTAGATTAGTGGTTCAGTGTTTTAAAGTGAGTTGGCGACTTTGTAGGTGTGGCAATGTTCCCGCCTTTCCTTGAGTTGGACTGGCGAAGTCGTCGTATCGGCAATGCATTTGATTGCCCCAAATTGAATTAGCGACATTGTTTGGGCCTGAAAATTTCATCCAGCGTAGTTGTTGTTTCCATCCAATCCAAATCCGCCATCAAGTAGGCCGCGGAGCTGGACGTCGAATGCGAAGAATTCATCAGAAGCATCCCCAAAATCTCGCAGGAATCCCCAGTCTTCGCTTACAATTTGAGGGACCTGTTCCATTGCGGACGAGTGATATCCATTTGACATGGGTACAGGCGCAGGCGTGGCTGTACCGGATGGGTATTTCTGACTTGGGTGGGAGCCTTCTGGTGCTAGAGAGGGAAGAACTGTTAGGTTTCAATATACGCAGATTGTTTTAGGAAAGCTGGATGCGGGCCGAGCCGTGTTGGTTGCGGCCTTATCACAAGAAGAAATACCTGGGGGTTAACTTACTTGGAGACCGTAGCGTTCTGGGGTTTGAATTATTCAGAGTTCGAAGCTCTTGTGGAAGGTCAAACACTAAAAATAATCAGTTCACATGTTCCAAACCAAATCAACGATGAACTTACTGTCAGCCAACATTTGGTGACGAGAGCCAGCACTTTTCCAGGACTTCCCTAGGATAGAAAGCCAACGGACACAGAGTTTCAGACGTCTGCTTGTTTCGGGTGTTGGTTCTTTCGACATCTTGGAATGGTACAGCAAGGTGCTCGCCGCAGTGAAGACACTGAATACCATATCGCATGGCAGTCCAAGTAGACGGTCGATGTACTTCTCAAGGACTATGCAAATGTTGTTTGCCGCCTCCAAGCATACATCCAGCGGATTCGGTGAGTCAGTTGATGCGGGATTAGATGACCAACGTGCAATGAATGGGCGATGGAGGAGGATCGTACAGTGCCAATTGATCTACTCATGTCAGAAAGTACATCGTGGGGAGGGCTTGCAACTTACCACGTAGTTTGTGACAGCTGCAGGAACCGACGTCAAGTCCTTACTCAAATCAAGCCTCAACGGGGAAGCTTCCATTTGCCTTTCCCACTCTTGCAGAACTGCCCAAAGCTCCATTCTCTTTGCTTGTCCTGCAACTTGATTCTCCCGGATTGCTTTCCGGGCCACAATCCCATAGATCTCTCGCGAGACCCTCTCGAAGATCTTGGATAATTCTATAGTGGAATGAAGACCAGAGAGGGTCCGCAACTTGATGGATGTGTTCCTGAATTGGCCAGAGTTCTGTTGGTTCCCGGCCTGGGCAGACATCAACTCAAACTCATCGGCCTCCGAGACCGATGGATACCGACAATCCGTTTCCTCTGCTCTCAAAAGTACGGGCTTGCCCATATCGGAAGATATCATCTTATCCAAGACGTAGAGGTTCCACCATAGTCTAGACTTGACTTCGACTTGGATGGGGTCGTCTGATTCATCATGGCGATGCAAGCGTAAATCAATGGCCATGCCAGCTGCAAGAGAGCAGAAAACAGCAGCCTGCGCATACTCTGCAACACCGTGTTGTTGTAGGCAGAGGATCGTCAGAACTTGGCAAGCAGTTACCGATGGCGAGAGTGCATTTAACATCTGCGGTTCTTTGTTCGCATCACTCCCTTGCTGGAGGATGTCTAATGCCTCCTGCAAGAACTGTCCGGGTTCGGGATATTTCTGCACAATGGTATTTGGAGCATGTTGCATCGGCCTATCCACACAAGATGCGATGCAAAATATAGCTGCCACTAAAGCTGGGTGCATGATATCGGCTGGAGCCCCATAATCCATGGACTAAAAAGGCCACCAAATGTCAGCATTGCTCTCTCTTGCAGTTGCGGTTTTACAGTATCACCATTGCCTTTGAAAATAATGCAGGGGAAAAAGATCTCCATGACCAGGAGTGCCCCAAAATGACAAGAAGGAAGTACCCACTGTGTATAACGGTTTGTAGAGCATCGGCCATAACGGGTGCAGACAGTTGAAGTAAGTCTGCAGCAATCGCGAAGAGAGTTCCGTGGAGACATATCGTACGGAGCTGGCTGCTGGTCGGGAAGGTATTCGAGCATTTTGGTTGTCTAAGACATTGTAGGGACTTTGAGCGGAGGATTTATGAGGCTGGTCGTCTCGGGAGATGTAAGTTGGAGGGGGAGGACGTGGTCGCGGACTTTCTCCAACGCTTGTTCTCGCTCTGCTTTAGAAAGAATCAGCAAATATACGGACAACTGAGTACATTATCTCTTGTCGTCTTGGATATTTTCACTATGCTCCGAGTTCAATGTCTTTGTTTCCCTTGAGACATTGTGTGTTTTCCCTTTATCCTTCCCTGCCTTCCGCTAGATTAGACTAACCTGCGCTTCGATATTCCATATGTGCAGTCAATCTGCTTGTATTGACAAGGCGAACAGATCGGATAGGTGCCATCGCACTGTACGAGAAATTTTAGCCATCTACAATTGGCCTCCCAGGGCCCAGGGGGGGGAGTACTGACTTTGACCTTCTTAAGCCCACAAGGCTGACAAGCCTGGGAAACGCGCTTCCGCGGTGGTGGCAGAGGTGGATTCGACATAGCGCGCAACAATGGGAACAAATCTCCTGAGAATCGATGTTCTTGCGTGAATATGCGGCCTTTGCTGGGTCGGGTGCAGTGGATTACGGGTGTCCTGGATACTGGAGAGAAGGTTTGAGGGAGTGTTGTCCGATGCGAGTTGGAGCTGTCCGGATAAACTGGAGAGCAAGCCGCCGGGTATTCCGGAATGACGGCCGGTAATAATAGGCCGTGTCGTATGAGTGCAACATGAGGACTCTCTAATTCGCTCACTACTTCTGACGTATCAAAGAGTCAATGAAATCTAAGGTCTTAATGAAATACATACATTGGTAGTTCTAAGGTAATGTGAGCATGCCCAAAGCGCAATAATACGACATCTTCCTGCCCACAGCAGCGGTCAACTCTGAATGCCTCCATAAGAAATTCGATTCAAGCGCAAATTCCTAGTCCGAATTCCCGAATGCGACTCTCTACAAAAGAAAACCTTCACTTTACCTCTTCCTCATCCGATGCTCACCAGAAAACTCTTCGGGTTCCCATTAACAAAGCCAGACTGATCAACCCCTCCCCCACCAGCTGGCACATCATCATAAGGGAACGCATAACCCCTCCCATCGATATTGGCCTCATGAACAAGTCTCGCATAATGATTCGTGACAGGCAACTGGTAATAGTCCGAGACCTTCTCAGCATTAGGGTGGACCTGCTGATTCAACAGCGTCGTCCTATTGAAACCAGCGCTCATTCGCGCAGTCAGAGGTCCCAAAGCGCCAGCATTGTTCGCGAAGGGACCAGAACTACATCCGAAGATGTCAGCGGTGGATGGTTTGGTGAAGGACCCTATTCCTGGGAATTCGAGCTGGCCGTTCCCGCAGTGACCGTCGACTTTGCCCCATTGGGCTTGCGTGTCGATTGCGAGAGGGCATTTACTGTACATGTCCCAGACTTGGTTGACGTAGGGTTCGAAGTAGCCTTTGAAGAGGTTTCCTCCTGCCATTACGATTCCGTTGTTGGGACTCATGACACGCAACGGTTTTCTGTCGAGAGATAGAACTTAGCTGGAGATTCAAACAACATGGAAGCACGGAGGAATTCATGATACTTACCCATTGGCTTCATAAACAAGCTTACTCCAATCCTTGTTTTCTTGGGCTCGCAACCCATCAACAACATGCTGGAACCCATCCGGCTTCAGCCCAAGCACCTTCTGCTCTGCCCCATCTTTCGGTGTGAAAGTCAACGATACTGACAAGCTGACAAAATCAACATAACTAATGTTGGCGTAGATAGAATTGTTTGCAAATGTAAATTCACAGAAGTCCCATTTTAGGTTGATGTTGGGATCTGAGGGGTTTGATATCGAAGGCTCAACCAGAGCGGGGCCAGGATTGACGAGGAACTTCAAGAGAACGATTAGCAAATAGTGTACTTATTTTTGTGTAACATCCAATGGCAGTTATGGGGTTCTTAAAGACTTGGGCAAATCACCTTCAACTCATCATCCACCGAAAACCAAATCCTCCCACCAGCAAGTTGAGGGATCGTGACAGTAATGGTACTCCCGGGAGCACCCAATTTAATCGAACAATTCTCCGATAATGGTTGAAGGATCTTGGAGGGTGAATCAGGATAATACGGAGTTTTTCCGTCAGCTTTCATCACGCAGACGTGGTTCCCTTTGTCGAGGGCAAGGCCAGTGATGTAGGCATAGACGTGGTTGGATTTTGTCCGGTTTTGAAGCTGGATATCCATGGTTGGAGACATGCTTGCTGAAGGTGTTGGTGCTATGGATGCTGCCGATTTGGCAGATTTGGCTGCACTGAGGATTTTCTAAGGACGTGAGTCTATGTTTTGAGATGTGGGGGATGCGGACGTACCTGGAATAAGGGCATGAAGGCGTGGCTGGAGGACCACCTGACGATGGACCCGAAAAACACTAATTTTTTGAAGAAAAGCCCAAGGATGTGAGAAGCAGGGTAGCAATATTAATATTCGAACTCTTGTCTTCTTCAACTTGTGTACTCAATTTAATGTTCCACAAATAACAGTCTCGTTGTGTTCCTCGAGCTGGTGTGCGGTCAAGATTAATTTGGTGTTGTGTTACCAAGAAATTATCGATTTCTAGCTTACCAAATTATGAGGGTGGGAAGGAAATACTAGATGAATTTCGCGCCAAAAGATCTATATTATTATCTTAGAATTCTTGGAATTAAGGTAATATTATTTTAAAACTTCTTACTAATTAATAAGGTGTAATTTATTATTTTTGATTATAAAAGGAGATAAGTAAAAAGCATTAACAAAATAATTAATACAACTTTTTATCAAACTTAAAGTTTTATATAATTACTATTTAATTGAGTTAAGAATTTGTTAATTTTTTTATTAAAATATTATATAAGAGCATTAAGTAAATAATAAATACATTTATGAAATTTATTTATACTTAAAAGTGCAGTACATCTAAGATTCCTTCAAAGTCCTTATTACTTAATAAAAGTAACTATTAATAATCAAACTTAAAGAAATTTAAGAAATTCTAATAGCACGAATACGACGGTGGAATCTTGAACTTATTCACTCGCTATTTGAGCACGACAAGTGATTTGCATTTGGATCGTTGTTGTTAGCTTGGCGGGGACATCTTCCGCACACCACCTCTCAGTGACGTGAACTATTCCAGGACTCAAAAGTAGTTCAAATCGAGGCGAGGCTAAACACAAGATCCGAAGAACATCATGCCCGCACAGGCGAATATGGCTTTGCAGTTTGTGAGTGTGATGTCTTCTACTAGGACTTCCCGGAATATTTGGATCGTGGTATTGTAATGTGCGATTGTTACTTCTGAGTACAGTCTCTTTTCTTAAGAAGATTCTGAGTATCATGCTAGGTGGAAGCCTGATAGAGCAAGAATGCTGTTTGTGTGGACGAAAGCTGGGAAGTCAGCAATCGTTCCCCATTCACTCACGTCTCTGGAGCACTCATACGAGTTCAGTACGCCCAAAATAATCAATACACAGGATGCAAGAGACAAGTTAGAAAGTAGTATTTGAACGCTTCCTCAACCATCGCATTTCTGAAAAGCTCGTTAACACCATCCTGGTCAGAAATGGTGTCCGAAGTGGTCGTGGTGACATTATGATTCGATGAGAGGTAGGATAGGTGGGGCTCTGGTTTGGTTTTCTGATGGGTACGTGAAATTCGGATTTTGGATTTCTTGGGAATTGGTTCAGGGTGAACTAGTGGAGACCCAAAAATGCTTCACCAGAAATCTTGCTTGACCGAACGAAAACTCAAGTCTTACGAACTATGGACGGAGGGCTAGACCCTCTTAATCGATCAAGAGATACCTGTCCACCCCCAATTATGTAATTCTATCTCAGCTTAAGATAGAACTAGAAATGTTAGAGGGAGAGACCTCTATAACCGTGCTACATAACCTCAGGCTGATACAGTACGCAAATGGAATAAAAAAATACAAAAAAAAACCACAGACGGACTTTGACTGTCGGCTGAAGTAGGAGGGAGAGTCAAGAAGTTAAAGCAAGCTAATCATGTAGAAAATGACGATACTAAGGGCATTTTTTACTGTTTTAGACGGGTACTTTCGCTTTTAATCGTGGCATGTGCCTGATACAGGGGCTGATTTGAGTGTATGTGTGCATTGTCACCTCATGATATTTTAATTATATGAGATCAGTTGTGAGTCATCTAGCGAGTCGCGCGACCCGTTGAAATTTTTCCACTTCTCTACTATACACCAGATCGAGCCTTAATAACCTTCTTTACAGTCGATCTACCTTCTCAAAAGCATAAAAAAATATCAGAGGCACGTATAAACTGTGTATCAATCTGCTTCGCGATTGGAAGTAGACATTTCATTGCTATTCTAGCGTACTAGTTTCTCAAGGTACATCGTCGTCATGCGGGTGATAATCTGGATAGATAGGTAACGGCGGCCACTCGGGCTTCACGTACTCACTCACGAAATCATGCTTCCCTGAGCCCACTGTCATCAGCTTTTCCTTAACAGCAGCACCAGGAAGGATGACATCTGCCCGCGTGTTTGGCGGCACAGTGACCGACAAGCGGAATTTCTCTTCGTCAACAATCTGCCACCCAACTTCGATTTTGCCGTAAGGAGACACGAAACTTGCGTTTGCGAACTCGAGATCGCCTCCCGGAACGGGTGCGATTCGGAATCTCCGCCATCCAGGCTCGATACACGTCAGTCCTGCGATGTTGCTGTGCATCCAGTCGGCGACGGCACCGAGCGCATAGTGGTTGAAACTTGTCATCTCACCAGGATTGATGCTGCCATCAGGTAACATGCTATCCCACCGCTCCCACATCGTCGTCGCGCCCATGGTGACCTGGTAGAGCCAGCTTGGGGCTTTCTTGTGGTAGAGCATTCGGTAGAAGAGCTGTGAGGAGCCCACTTTGCTCAGGGCGTGCCCGACGAGAGGGGTCCCTGCAAAGCCGGTCTCGATCTTGAAGCGTGAGTTGCGGAGGATGAGGTCGCGCAGGCGAGAAGCGGCGACGGATTGTTGGGCTGGGTTGGCGAAGAGGTCGAAGTGGATGGATAGCGCGAGGGCGGTTTGCGTGTCGGCTACCACGCGTCCCTCGGGCGTGATATAGCGGTTTTGATAGGCGGCTTTGAGCTTCAGAACGGTGGAGGCGTAGGATTTGGCTTCGGTAGGGAGATTCAATGCGAGGCTGATCTTGTACATGAGGGTTGTCATGTGGATGAGATAGGCGTTCGCAACAAGTTCTGGATCGGTCATTGAGGTACCAGGCTCGTCAGCAGGTGCTTTGGGGTCAAGCCAATCGCCGAACTGGTAAGAGCGTTCTTTCCAGAGATTGGTAGTTTCGTCTCGCACAATGCCGCGATTGATCCAGGCTTGCATGCTTTCCAGGTGGTGGCTGAGAACTTCGCGGTCCCCAAATGAGTTGTAGAGACTCCATGGCAGGCCAACGACAACATCACCCCAGATAGCTGTTGGGACTTTTGGATCGTCTAGAAAGACATTGGGGCAGAAAAAGGGCGGGACTCCGCTTCCATCAGCCATTTGCTCAGCTGCGAGATCCTTGGACCAGCTAAGAAGCATGCCGCAAGTGTCGTAATAATAATTTGCAGTTGGTGCGAAGACGTGAATGTCGCCTGTCCAACCAAGCCGCTCATCACGTTGAGGGCAGTCAGTCGGGATGCTCAGGAAGTTTCCTTTGATTCCCCAACGTATATTTTCTGGAAGATTTGTTTAGAGTGCATGCAGGCAAGGCTGGAGATTGTTCAACATACGGTGCAGCTTATTTAGCAGTGGATTTGAACATTCGAACCATCCGGTCTGTTCCATATCTGTATGGACAACAATCGCCGTAATATCATCCAGCTTGAGCTCGCCAGTCGCGGGCCATCCATCAACCTGAACGTATCGAAACCCGTGGAATGTGAACTTTGGTTCCCATATTTGGTCATGGCCAGACAAGATGATGGTGTCGGTAGCCTTGCAAGCTCGTAAGGGTCGTGTAGCAACCTCTCCGTACTCCAGAACTTCGGTGTGCAGAAGTTTCACAATCTGTCCCTTAGGTCCAGATAGACTGACGCGTACCCATCCAACAATGTTCTGCCCAAAATCAACAATAGTCCTTCCCGTGGGTGATTTGAAAGTCACTACAGCCTTGATCTCCTCGATTTTCCTCACAGGAGGGCCGTCTGGGGCTACCAAGGTGGTTTCAGGCAATGGCAGCGTTGTCACGCCAGCCCAAATGCTATCGTTAAATTTAGCTGTGTGCCATCCTTCCGGATTCAGCCGCAGGTCGCAGACCTCTCCATCATAGAGTTCCGAGGTTTGGAGTGTCCCAGTCCCGGAAGTCCATTTTGAATCGGTTCTGATAACCGTGACATCGCCATCGTCGCTGATGAGGACAAGCTTCGCAATCAAGCCCATCGTCGTCCCCCAGATGTTTCGCTTGCCTCCAAAGAAGCCCAAGCGGCCGGAAAACCACCCCTCCGCAACTTGCGCCGTCAGGACATTCTGGCCCGATCGAATGAGATCCGTGACATCAAAGGTCTGATATGTAAGGCGATGAGCATAGCTCGTCCAGCCCGGTGCAAGCACTTCTGTTCCGACCCGCTGCCCATTGATATGAGCTTCATATACGCCATGTGCTGTGATGTATAGTCGAGCTCTCTTGGTCTGAAATTGATTGGCAAACTTCCGTCGCAGGAGGAATGGTCTCTTCGGCACCTCGGGGTCGCATTCCTGGGTAGCGGAGATCAGCTTCGAGCCAAACCAGTCTATTCTTTCCAAAAGGCCAGCTTCAGCGACGACGCTTTCCGACCATGCAGTGCCCGGACAGGAAGAGGATCCAAATGCACGCACGCGAATCGATACCGGTTTGCCTGTCTGTAGCAGTTGCCCTGGCCATGGAACCAGTACTGATGCTGAGGATGTGACCTTGTAGACCGTCGAAGTTTGGCTGTCCACATCTGTGATCTCAATCTCGTATGCTGCCTGTGTCCAGTTTGTCGCTTCCCCTCCAAACCTCCATGAAATTCGCGGAGCACGTTCACCTATACCCAAAGTTTCTCGGTGGTGCTCCAGCTGTACCCTGCCTATGCTGCACGTCATATATTTTGTCTCGCTCCCGGGCGGGGTGGAAGGGACTGCGCGAGACAGTAGATATTTAGAGAACATGAATGGGCAGAAGACAAGTCTGATATGGATCTATGTCTTTCTTCAAGCTGTCAGAGTCTGAATGAAAGTGATTGTAATATGTGGGAGGAGAAGGAGGACAATTCTCGTACTGACTTTTCTATCCAGCGAGTATCACAACAGCTCTGATAAGGTTTTGGAGGGGGAGGAAACTACTGAGCGGATGGAAGTCAAGAATCGAGACGCGATCTAATACTTCCGTATTGGGATTTGCCCAGGACCCAGACCCAAGCTCACTGCCAAGCAACATACACAGAACGGATCAGCTGGCCAGGTGAACAAAATATGTCTGCGTCGGGGGGGGCTCAGCCCCGATATCTGACTGTAACTTAGCCTATCGAATCATACAAGCGGGGAAGCGAGAACAAGCCGAGTCAGGCTAGGATGTACATGCAGCCATCCTTTCTTGGTAAATGATTTCATTCACCGAGCTTCGGTAGCCGAGGTTTGGAGCTGTTGATTTCTTGATCACGCAAACGGGCCCATTTTAACCATCCGCCGTACCTTGAGCATCCACTCTGAATGCGGGATGCATTCGCCTCAGTAGATTCACATACGCTTCACAATCCCGCGACTCGGAACTCCAGTAATCAAGTCCTTTCATCAGTGTCTCCCCGCCGTATCCCCACAGCGCTGCCTCTGGTACGCAGAGCTTCTCCAAGCCAGGCATATTTTTTGCCGCCAGTCTTGCAGCAGCGATGATAATCAGCGCGCTACGAACACCTCTCCGAGGCCCTAACCAGGTCGCCTGATGCCGATGAGTGCTAATTGAGATGCTCAGAAACTTCTCATCGAGAGCGAGACATGCGTTCGCTAAATGAATCAAATCTGCGACGAGGCTCCGGTCCCAGTGCGTAGTGTCGTTGTGGATCAGAATATACAACGCCGGGATGGTGATGTCGTGTCGGACGCTGTATACTCGCCAACGGAGGTGTTGCCGGAGCTCATCAGCACATGGCATAGCGTCGTCAAGAGGAAACTTCATGATAAGAGGCAGCGAATCGTGATATTGAGTAAGTTGATAATCAAACTCCTTCAAGGCGTGCACCATGCTCGTGAAGAATGACTCTGGCGAGTCGTTCGCACGGTTGTACGCTTCGCGGCGCTTTTCATGTGTGTAGATATCGATGCGCATTTCGACTTTCTGAACCATGATCTCCGTGAGGTAATAGTACCAAGATCGCTCTTCGTAATGAATTGATGAGCTGGTAGATGCCGGAGAGCCTGACACTGGGTGGGATGCCGGTGTGTTATCCTCTTGATTGATATCAACGGCATAGCCGTTGGGTGGAGTTGGGAGTTGTGATGAATATGCTATAAGGTTGAGACCAGACGTTTCCATACCAAATTCCGCGGCGATCTCGCTACGTGACAGTCAGTTCACGGAAGTCGGTCGGTAGCGAGGCCAAAACTTACCGTTCTGATTTGATAGAGCTCCAGCAGAGCCGCTGCTCCATGCTATAGCTTGCTGGCAACGGCAAGCCTTTGTTCCTTCGGGCTATCATTTTGGATATGTAAGCTCGACATGCTACACTGGCTGAATTGAAAGCCCGCCACGCAGCTACTGGTTCTTGCGTATACACAAGAAATACGCCCGTCAGGAATAAGCATTGCGCCGAAATGAGTGAACAATGAGACCAGAGATTCCCGATACGTTTCTGCGCTGCGTTGAAGTAGTCTTGGCCAATAGCATGTCGTTCAGGAGAAGTTTTTGGATGCGAAAAGTTTGTTAGATTCGAGACGTCCCAGGGGTCTAATATGGCACCAATCGCGCATGCAAGCAACTATGGGCAGATGTTAAATGACGTACTTTCAACAAATATGACTTGGCACACTTACCACTTGGCATGTTTCGCCGTCCCAACTTAGACCGTCTTCTATCATACTTGCAGCGTGCTTGCGCAACACCGATGGCTCAAGAATAGGGTTCATGGTGTGTGCGTGTTTCAGGAAGCTCTCTATCAGATCAGGGACCATGAAGTCGTCGTCTAGGCTTCGCTTTACTCGCCTTACACGCTTGCGTCTTTCCCCTTTCCTGGTGGGATTTGAACCTTGTTCTTCATCATCTCCCTCTTCATCTGTTGAATCCATCAAGGCATCAAGGCCAACGCAAATGTTTCCTTTGAACTCAAGGATTGGCCAGGATAGGGTTTCTTCTATAGTATATGACCACCACAAGCCGAACGGGGCATTTTCTGGCTGAGCCATACTTCTGCGGAGGGAGAGAACCTCTAGCACGTGACCGTCACCTTGAGTATCTTCGTCGCCATATATCGAGGTCATGCTGTTCTGTGGAGAAGCGGTCTGTACGGTAAAACTTCTATCCGAGCTGGCCTGCATTGGGACAGCTAAAATGGATCTCCTGGACGCCATATCGGATGTCAAGACGCCTTGGTCCTTGGATTGAAGTGGAGTGCTGTTTGTGAGACTAGTAGCAAGTTTATCGATTGCGCCAAGTATTCTGGCACCCCACGCATCGAGGCCAGCAGGTCTTGCAACATGTGTCAGTAGCCGGAGTGATAAATCGCTGGTTGGTCTGACAGGTCATGGCAATCTGGCTGGTCAACGTACATAGTATTCTGGGACATCATCGGTACAACTGCAGCGCTATGTGAATAGACGCAGTCTATGCCCGATTTTTTGCAAAAGCTACATGACGGCTGTTCGCCACTGCATCGAGTTTTGCGATCACGACACGCTGCACAGGCTATGGGTACGCGTGAGCTTGGATTGTTGGCCTCATGAAAGCGCCTACGCTTTGCATTCTGTGGCTGTGGTTGTGATTGAGGTTGGGGTTGGGGTTGAGCGTGGGGTTGAGCTTGTGCCGGCCACTCTTGGCTGTGGCCATAACTTCCAGCTGATGCTGGTCGGGTAGAGGACGAGGCAGAATTATCCATGGCGCGAGCAAAGTCGACCTCATGTCGCGTCGTGTCGTGTCGAGTCGTGTCGAGTCGTGTCGAGTCGTGTTGCGTTGTCTTGTATTATGCATTCGGGGCTCTGCCGGGAAGGGTGATGTCGGGGATGTCGAGGTAGAGGAAAAGGGCGCGGAAGTGGGTAGAAGTAGGCAAGGGACGTGAGGCGGGGATGTGGATAGGTACAATGATGGGCGGGGTTACGGTACTGTAGTGGGGTCCAGTAATGGGCTGAAATTAGAATTGAATGAGTGGTGCGCTTCAGTGGCAGAGCTACGAGGCTGATTATCATACCAATAGTAAAATCAAATAACTTGGCTTGTTCAGAGGGACAGAATGGTGGTCACCTGTTGAGGAGTTTTCGATTAACTGTACCTTAGTGACAGGTCCCTGCAGTTCCTCGGCTCTGCCCCGACAGTGGGAGAGCAACTTACTTCCTCCAGCTACAGGTACAGGTATAGGTACAGGTGAAGGCAGAATTACACATACTTTTTACTCGTGCTCGGTGAACTTTGAGCTTACATAAAGCTGCAGCTCTGACTTGCACTAGATGTGATGGGTTCTGATCCATTCTGATCCATTTTAATTTTTTTGTTTGCCTTTCTTTACAGCTGTTACTCTTACAGCCAGCTTCTCATCCCTATTCTCGTGACAGACAAACAAGCCACTCTACTTTTTATATTCCGTTCCTTGAAGGAAACGCGACCATGGCTTTCACACAATCCTTCGATGTCGAAGATGTCATTAGCAAGCTCACACTGGAAGAGAAGGTCACTCTACTTTCCGGCGCTGGTCGCTGTGCATTCGCGAGCGTCGATCGGTTGAAGGTTCCTACAATCAATGTATGTGTGCCATTCAAGGGGAAAGAGAAGCAGAAAAGCTTGTTCAGGTCGACTGACGTTGATATTCTAGACTTCAGATGGTCCCCATGGATTGAGAGGATATTCATTTTGGAATGGGGTGCGTAGCTCTTTTGTCCCTCCTTACCCCAAACTCTGAGGAAGGCGAAAATGGCCATGGTTGACCAAATTCTAGCCTCGAGGTTTGCAGCTGCCATGTGGGACGGCAATGGGTGCCACTTTTGACCATGAGATATTGCACAGCGTTGGGAATATGTTGGCCGACGAGGCAAGAGGCAAGAACCTCCATGTAGTGCTTGGGCCCGTGGTATGCCTCCAGCGATCTCCTCTCATCGGGCGAGGGTTCGAGGCGTTTGGCGAAGACCCGTTCATGAGTGGGAATTTGGCCGCTTGCTATATCAATGGACTTCAGGAGCGCAAGGTTGCGGCGTGTATTAAACATTACGCCGCACACGATCAGTCTCTCCGAGCCATTGAGGACGATGTTGTAATGACGGACCGTACCCTCCGGGAAGCTCATCTTCTTCCCTTCCAAATCGCGCTCAAGAAGTCGAATCCCGGCGCAGTCATGACTTCGTATAATAGGATAAATGGTATCCATTCAAGCGAGAATCCGTATCTGATCAACCAGATCCTGAGAGACGAGTGGAAATGGAATGGGTTGGTTTTGAGCGACTGGTGGGGTACGTATAGCACCAGCGGATCAGTAAATGCAGGTATGGATCTGGAAATGCCAGGTCCATCGGTATGGCGAGGACCGCTACTCATCAACGCTGTATCGTGCCGTAAAGTCACTATGGCGACTGTCGATGCCAGTGTGAGGAAGGTGTTGACTCTCATCAGCAAAGTCAGCAATCCCGGCCCCACGACCATCAAGCAGTTGAATGACACGGCCGAGACTCGATCATTTGCTCGAAGAGTCGCCGGCGAATCGACCGTGCTTTTGAAAAATGAAAAGAGCATCCTGCCTCTCAGTAAATCTAACAGGAAGAGTTATGGGTTGATTGGGGATCATTTCAAGATTCCCGCTACGTGTGGAGGGGGAAGCTCTGAGCTGGACCCTTACTACGTCAGTACACCTTTGAATGCTATCACAGAGATAGTAGGAAAGGAAAACGTTACCTACTTACCCGGCTGCTATTGTACGTTTCGACCTGTGCCCTACCATCTGACGTCTTACTGATATTCTATCTCCAGCGCACAAATTTACGCCCTTGATCACATCCGGAATCACACAACCCGAATCCCAAGAGCCTGGTATTCTTCTAGAGTTCTTTGGCAAGAATCCTGATGTGGTTGAGCCCGCGGAGAACCCCTGTCTGTTTACCACCACGACAGTATTCACCTCGATGCCTTTCAACGATAGCATACCGCTTTTCCTGCCATCAGTCTACTTCATCCGAGCGCGAACAACATATACCGCCGAAAAGACAGCAAAGTACCGCATAGGGCTCTCGATCTCCGGACGAGCCAGGTTGTCGATCGATGGCAAAGTAGCCATTGACCAGTGGACCAGTCTTTCAGAAAAGACAGATTACACTCCAGTGCTGAACTCATTCACGATGGAAACTCGAGCAGATCTCGATGCCAAAGCAGGGCAGAAGTATGAGATCGAAGTCCTCTTGACAAACGATGATATCGATAAGACAATCGTTGGCGCTGCCCCGGCCGCTGGGCTTCGTATAGGGATGTATGAGATCATTGACGAGGATCGCAGCATCGCAGATGCAGTTGAGCTGGCGAAACGAGTGGATGTACCGATTTTACTAACCGGTCTGAGCTCTGACTATGAATACGAGAACATGGACAGGAAAGACCTCGTTCTCCCAGGCCGGATCGACGAACTCATCTCGCGAGTGTTAGAAGCAAATCCGAAAACGGTAAGTCTGCTTGTTTGCTTGTTGTTTGCAATTCGTGGAAAGAATATATTCTGACTGAATACCTACCCGCTGTCCAGATTATCATTACCCAGTCCGGCCTGCCCATCGGAATGCCCTGGGTACACCAAGCCAGCACCCTCCTCCACGCCTGGTTCGGAGGCCAAGAAGTCGGCCACGGTATCGCAGACGTCCTATTCGGCACCATCAACCCCTCCGCCAAACTCTCCGTGACATTCCCAAAACGCGCTCAAGACACACCAACCTTCCTCACCTTCGGGAAAGCCGACCGCAGCCTCGTGTACGGCGAAGGCGTCTTCATCGGCTACAAATACTACGAGATGATCGACCTCGCGCCGCTGTTCTACTTCGGCTATGGGCTATCCTACACGCAGTTCAAGTATGCGAACTTGATTGTGCCGGCGGAATTCGTGGCGGAGGAGGACCATGTCATGACTATTGAGGTGGAGCTGACAAACATCGGGAAGCTCGATGGCGCCGAGGTCTTGCAGGTCTACGTCGCAGATCTAGAGGCTTCTGTCCAGCGGCCGAGAAAGGAGTTGAAAGGCTTCAAGAAGGTGGCTGTCGCGGCGGGGAAGAGCACGAAGGTTCAAGTCGCGCTGGATAAGTATGCCGTCTCGTATTGGTCCGAGGAGCACTCGGCTTGGTTGGCTGAGGCAGGCGAGTTTATCGTTATCATTGGCACGAGTGCGGATCCTAAGGACGAGGTTTTGCAGAGCAAGTTTGTTCTGAGGAAGGATTTATTATGGTCGGGCCTTTGATATCCTGACTGGATTGACGTCTGGGCTCGTCAAAACATCGACCCGAATTTAGGTTGTATGTAACTCAAAGGCGGGATAGACACAATGTAAAAGAAATTCCCCGCAATAGTCCTGGTATTAATAAATAGAAGGTCTTGAACAAGTGTTTGAGCGTTGCATTGAGTAAGAGAATCTGCTGCACCCAGTTGATATACTATGATGCCGCTCAGTCAGAGAAAGATGTCTACCTGAAACACCGCGAGGATCCAATTGAGAAAGAAGAAGGCACATGGTCTGATTAAATGTCGATACATTTCGAGTGAGGAAGCGGAGAGAGAAGGAAAAAGGGCGATACAGAACGTACGCAAATATAGCGGGCTCAAAGTGAACACTGATGATGAAGTTTATATGAAGAACTTCTAATATTGTTTCTTTTCTGATTGGCTACTTAGCAGTTGCAAATTCAATTTCGGCTATTATTCAGTATCAATCAGAAGTTTTTCATCAACCAACAATCCTTTTCATTGAGAGTCCGCTACGGTTTTCGATATAAGGTCCGTCAACTCCTTCCGAGGAACGCAATTCTCAAAGCTGAAACTCGCCGCCAACTCATTCAGCTCAGCCTCGCTTTTCCCACGACACAACTCAGCGTACTCCTGCAGAAAACTCGATGCAAGAAACGTCTGCAAGACGTTCCGCTTGACGTGCTCGCGAGTCCGCCAGTTTGACGGATACATCTTCGTCGCACTAGGGGACACCTTGTCTATCCATTGCACCAGAGGAGTGAGCAGTTCTTCCACCTCTTGGGACTCCTGCCGCAGGAAGCTGTCGATTTGCACCTGGACTTTCTTAGCGTTGAAAGACGCGATGAGTTTGTTCCAGGGAGAGGAGTCGGATGTGGACACCACGCCCAGCATACCGATGTCCTTGTAGCACCACGTCGACCACGGCACGCCGTATTTCTCGTAGAGGCTGAGCTGCGCCGCGAGGAGCTTGTACCGCCCCTTGTTTGTCTTTTCGGAATCAGGATCCAACTCGCTGCTGGCATAGGTAGGGCCAAACTCGCCAACCCAGATGGGAAGCTTGAGTTTATGCTGGAATTCGCATTTGCGGAGGAACTGGGCCTCGAGTTTTTGGTTGGCCGCGGGCGATGAGTCGTATTGTGTGCCGAGCGGGAAACCCATCTTGCTGTAGTCGTGTATGGAATATACGCAGTTGGGCATGTTTGTTTCGTTGAGAGTTTCAAAGCCTTTCCACTCCATGGCAAATGTGTTACCGTCGAGCCAGAGGATATGATTAGGGTCGATGGCGCGGATCGCCTTTCCAACTCGTTCGTAGAAGGCTGGGAGTCGGATGTGTTGGGGATCGCATGGCTCGTTCAATGGGTTGTAGCCTGCGATCCAAGGGTTATCTTTATACCGCTCAGCCAGTTGTTCCCATAGCCACACAGTACGGTCTTGATGGTCCTTGAAGTCCCAGAAAGCCGCGTAGCTTGTGTTATTGTCCGAGTGCCAGTCGGGGTTCTGACAACCTGGGACAGTGTGCATATCCAAGATGGTATAGATCCCCTGATCCGAGCAGAGCTTGATGACGCGATCTAGATGCCGCACTCCCTTTTTTCTCAAGACTCGTGGATTCATATCGTCCTCGAAATGTCTGTAGTTGAAAGGCAGGCGTAGCGTGTTCATACCAATAGACTTCAGGAAAGCGGCATCTTTTTCTGTGAAGAATTCGTGCAAGAATCGCTCGTGGAAGGCTTCGTACATTTCTTTTCCGAGGACTTCTGTCAGGGCTGCATGGAAGCCAGACTCGTGCCCTGGATAGCCAGTCATAAAGTTTTCCATGCTAGATTGCCCAGTCAGTCCTGGATTTCATTTAATTTTTTCATAGCTGCTATTCAAATTTGCTAAGGAAGGGGAGCATTTACTTGAGCCAACCGCCCAGCGCGGTGCCTCGTAGAGGAACCCCCTTGTCATTCTCGTCTACGATGCTAGTTCCCTTGACTTTGAGATATCCTTGAGCCATGGTGGAAATTGAAGAGTCGGAGATTGGATTCTTGTACAAGCATGGATACTTTTCCAGCACTTTTTATGTGGCAGCAATGTTACTGATGGCAGGTAGGAGGCTGAGCGAGCTAAACGTGATCCACTGACCGAGCTTCAATTGACAGTCCAGTTGGGTTGGGATGGGACGGGTGTTTCGCTATTTCGCTGGAGGATAGAGCGAAGAGGATATGGTAAAGATGCCCAAGTAAATAACTGAGGGGAAGGGCAAGGGAGGAAGGGGGACGAGGAGAGGAATGAAAATGAAAATAAAGGGCCCGGGGCAGAGCCGATATTCTACACAACGATATACCTACCTACAGAGTAACGACCAATCTTTCAGCATACAGCCAAGAAGACAACCTCCCTACTGTACAGTAGCGTTCGGCTTCACAAAGCTAAGCGAACCGCATCCTCCTCTCTGTTTTCTTAGCGCGACTAGTACTTGCATAGGCAGCGTGGCACAGGTAAGCGGGGCAAGGAGGTGTGGGTGTGAGCTGACTCTATACAGTAGGTGGGGTACGAGTACGAGGAAGTCAGCTTAATCAAGTAAGTGAGCAACGAGTACGAGATAGGGCCCTGTACTAGGTTAAAGCATGTACCAAGCTACTGCACCTCCGTAAGCGTGCGACGCTACGCTACCCCAGTTATCTTACTCACGGCACGGGGGAGGCCCCCGACAGCCTCATATCATACATGCCTAAGCTTTTACGAAGAGAGACACAGCGAAGCAGCGAAGCAGTGAAGTTTGGGTGTAGGCTACAACATATTGACGCCCTGGGCTGTCTTCGGTGTAGCTTCTCCGATGTGGTTGCTGTCTGTGTCATTCTATTGGGTAGAGTACACTACCTTAATCTGATACTGTGTCGTTCATCCGGCAGCTTTTTGCGGGGTACAGTATCGGGAGTGGACAATAGCATCGACCGAGCCGGACCAAGCCCAGGTTATGTGAGATATCCATCAGAACGAAAACGACCGAGGGTCACTCGCAGGGTAACAGGTCCATCTCCCACAAAATTTATCACCCTTGATCTGCTTTGTATTGAATCTTTTGTGTCTGGGAATGAATAATCAATCTTGTTGAATCATGATCGACCATCGAAAGCTGCGTTTCTGTTCAACCAAGCCCAGAGTCTTTGTGATTTCGGACATCGCCAATGAGCCAGACGACGCTCAATCCCTTGTTAGATTCCTTCTTTACGGAAATGAATTTGATATCAAGGGCCTGGTTGCATGTACATCAGCTTGGATGCGCTCCGCCGTGCATCCGGAGCAGATGAAATACATCATCGAGGCGTATGGACAGGTTGTCTCGAATCTAAACGCTCATGTCCATCCAGAGAACCAATATCCAGACGCCCAAAGCCTCCTCCAGCTCCTCAGAACTGGGCCGACAGTCTATGGTAAACGCGCCCTAGATTCGGACGTTCCACTCAGTGATGGCGCCGCCCTCCTCATCGAGCAGCTCACTGCCTCGGAAGAACCTCTATGGATTCTCTGCTGGGGTGGAGTCAATGTACTTGCCCAAGCACTTCAGCACATTCATAAGACGAAAGATGATGCGGTTTCGGCGGAGCTGCGTTCCAGGCTTCGCACTTATGCTATCTCCGACCAGGACGATACAGGGCTATGGATTCGTGTTGAATACCCAGACATATTCTTCATCTGTTCAGTGCACGGCTGGAACAACTACGCCCTAGCAACATGGACCGGAATCTCTGGAGACATCGGAGGCGACTTTCGCGATGGTGGGGGACCTGATACGACTCTGGTCAGCCCCCCCTGGCTGAAAAAGAACATACAGGTGGGACTGCTCGGCGCCGTATACCCAAACTCCAAATTCCTCATGGAGGGTGATACACCCACCTTTCTCTATTTGATACAGAACGGGCTCGGACGCCCTCAGAATCCGGAATGGGGGAGCTGGGGAGGTCGATATGTCCCGATTGATGTCAGCCTATCCGCGAGACACTATGCGGACTGTGCCGATAAGGTCGTAGGACTGGATGGGAGAACATATTTCAGTAATCAGGCAACGATCTGGCGGTGGCGAGAAGCATACCAGAATGACTTTGCAGCGCGCATGCAGTGGACGCTGAATGCGGATGTGGCCTCTGCGAACCACGCGCCGGTCGTGATTGTCAACGAGAGCAAGGGACCAGAGCCACTTTTCATTTCGATCGAGGCAGGTAAGAGCGTTATACTGGATGGCTCAAGCAGCTATGACCCCAATGGGAACGGGATGAAGTTCTCGTGGTTTCAGTACCGAGAACCGTCGGCTGCGTGGGGTACCGTCATCGATCCTCAGCTTGTCAAGATTGATATCAATCCTGTCAAAGATACGAAGGCGTTACCAGGAAGCAAAGTCCAATTTGTTCTTCCCGGTCCAGAGAAGTGTGCCATCGATCTGATAAGTGGGAAGGCTCAGAGTAAAGGCCAGGTGCTACATATTGTCCTGGAGGTCAAGAACGATGGTTGGCCGTGCTTGTTTTCGTACAAGAGGGTAGTGATTCAAGTCACCAACGAGAAACTTCTGGGTGGTAGAGATAGGGTGTTTGAGACAGTAATGGATACTTTGGAGGTGTAAGCTAGCCTACAGAGGATCTCTAAGGTGCACATTCCATAATTTGAATCGTCGAAAAGCATCAGACATTTGCATTCAGTGTCACTAGATTTGAAAATTAAAGCATATTTGAATAGATGAGATTCACTGCCAGGTAAAGTTGAAAAGTCAAGTGAGAAAACAGATATTGGCTACAAAATGGTTCACAATCATGTCTGCTTACCATAGGATTAAGTTCAAGATTTTCCGTTCCCCGAAGAGGAAAAATTTACTAGATTTTTTATTGTGACTGCCGCTAGGTGACATACAACTACAGCCGATAAGGTGACAGGTATGAAGGGATAAATTTTCTACCCCTCGGTCTATTCTATCCCGAAACTCCTATATCAACAGAGGTTGTGCAATTGCGCGTGGGATCGTCGCCCTTGGCTTTCCTTGCCCGGATTTTCTGGTCCCAATCTATCGGCGTATGTTTTTGCTACTCGTACTTATGGTTGACAAAATATGTCACTTTTCTTCATACCAAAGTACAGCTCGTTCGGGCGCCATGTTAATACAAACCTGGATGGGCTAGTGCTGCTGTGGAGAAATCTAACAGACGGAGTACTATGAACCTACATCAGCAGCTAGGCATCTTCCAGTTTTGAAATTTACGACCAAAAGGAAGCGAACTACCTATTTAAACGAAGCTTGAATCTATACAGATCTCTGATGATGCTCATCGATAGTACTATCATCCCGGGATTCGCTCCCGATCCGTCCATCACTCGCATTGGAAACACCTTCTTCCTAGTGAACTCGTCATTTCATCTATTTCCTGGATTGCCAATCTACGCGTCCTCCGACCTCCGAAACTGGAAGCACATTGGTTCGTATTCATTTGAGTGGCTCTCATCGACAGGGTTAATTTGCTAATGGTAGAGATTCAGGCAATGCAATCAACAGGCAGTCTCAGCTCAGCCTCGCTGAATCAAGCGCGCTTATTCACGATAGAGGAGTGACGAACCTCGTGGGTACAGGTAGACTCTGGGCACCAACAATACGGCATCATGATGGTGTAAGCTACATAGTATGCACAAACGTCGTCCATCCCGAAATCGAGGGCAAGCCAACATGGCCCAGATTCGACAACTTCATTCTGCGCACTACAGATATATGGGCAGGAAGCTGGAGCGATCCCGTCCCCTTTGAATTCAACGGCATTGATCCAGATATTTTCTTCGACGATGATGGCCATGTATATATCATGGGATCTTCCTGGAACACAGATGCTGGGGCTATCAACGGCTTCGAAGTCGACATCAATACCGGCGCCAAGGTCTCTGAAGAGAGAGTCATCTGGACTGGCGCCATCAAGAACCCACCCGAAGGACCGCACGTCTACAAGAGAGACGGGTGGTACTTTCTTTTGATTTCTGAGGGGGGTACGCACGACAACCATCAAATGTCCATCGCCCGATCCAGAAGTCCTTTAGGACCATATGAGCCGTATGAAGGGAATCCAGTTCTCAAGCCTACGGCAAAAATTGAGACGGAGATTATGTACACTGGTCATGGTGACCTCTTCCAGGATAACGAGGGCGAATGGTGGTTGACCTGCCTTGGAGTTCGCAAGGTCAGGCGTGGCCAGTCAATCATGGGCCGCGAGACTTTTCTGACGCCGGCAAAATGGACAATTGGCGATCCTGAGAATCTATGGCCCATGATACAGCAACCTATCACATCGGTGGCAGAGCTCTCCTCCGACAAGGTGGGACAATTTACGTCCCATGCTGGAGTCGACTGGGTCTGGGTTCGCGATCCAGATATGACCCGGTACAAGGTTGACAGTACAGGAAAGTCAGTCAGTCTTCAACCATGCTCGCCTGAAGCAAAGGTCAAAGGAGCTCCCGCTACTATCACATTCATCGGCAAGCGACAACGGCAACTCACGGGGCATGCTCGCGCAGTGCTACGCCAAGCCCAGCTTGTAGGCAAAAACACTCTGTCCGGCTTGATGTATTACAAAGACGAGCATCGCCATGCCAGCATCACCTTTGACTCGATGGCCTCGACAGTCGTGTTCCAAGTTGTGAACAAAGTGAAGCGTGAGCCGATCCACAAACGAGAAATAGTTCGTCATCTGAAGTCTGCGGACGAGGCCGACCCGAATGATATTGAGTTCTTTTTGGTTCACACGGAGCTGTGTATGGAATTTTACTATCGATTTTGCTTACCAAACAACCATAGCGGAAACTTATTGGAGGCTTCATGGTCAGCTGCTGGAAGTTTTGACACAGAGGATATGTCGGACCTCGACTTCACCGGACCATGTATTGGCCTCTTTGCCTCTCATGCGGTAGAACCAGGAGAGATTGTATCAAATGAAGCTGTATGGTGTGAATTCCATAGCGTGAAATTATTGTGATAGTCGGCCTGCCATACCACAAAAGAATACTACGCGGAGCTTTATCACGAGTCAAATAAGGTGTAGAAGACCAGAAAGTCGTGTACAACGTTTGAGATACACGCTCATGGGATTATCTCATGGAATGTAGCAGTAAGAATTAAGTTAAGACTTTCTATGTACAGTAGCGAGGCTACATATATTCTCATGACCAAAAACTCAAAACACCTTGTGATCCTCAAATCATGACATCAACCCATCAAGGGCGCACTAGGACCACCCCTGATAAAGCACAGCGATTGAAAAACTACAAAGCCGGCTGATCAATGAGTAATTCTGAGAAATGAACCAGAGGAGATCCATGCTCAGCAGAAGCGAAAACTCCAATGACGGGGCCAATGAAGTCCGAGCCACTGATGTCCAGAGTATTGACTGTACCGATCTTTTCCCAGGAGGTCCCGTCGCCGCTGCAAAGAAAATCAAGATACGACTCATTGTATTCAATGCGGAATCTGATAGGCCCAACCAACTTCAACTTCAATTTACCCGTATGGTAACTACCCAAGTCCTTTGCTGCATTGACGAATTCAAAGACGGCGGCTGACTCCTTAGTATCCCAGAAAATTCGAGCAAATCTGAGCTCATCTTTGTAGTATGTAAGACCCGCTTTAAGATCCACAGGCGATTGCAGACTTTGCTCGCTCAGTGACACTGTAGCCATCCCATCCAGTGATCGTTGACGAGCTCCTACGAATGCAATCTGTTGGGCGTATTCAGCCAATGAAGCTGGGAGTGGATTGATAACAACAGTCTGCCCTGCGTCGGAAAATTGGAACCGTGTAAGATCAGCATCTCGGATATAGACTCGGCCTGCTTCTGCGTCGCAAATCAGGGACGTACCAACATACGACTTGCACGAAGCAGATCTTGGAAGGGTCACTGGGTTAGGCACGATCGGGTCCACTGATGGCCAATCTCCTTCATGCCAAATAACCGGTGCAATGAAAGTCTCGCGACCCATGGGATAGCGATCTTGATTCTTCCTGACCCCCAAACAGACGAGATGCCATTGCCCGTCAAGATCCTGGCACAAGTCTCCATGGCCGGTGTGCTGGATGTCAGCGGTGGGGTCGCAGACATCCAGCAGAGGGTTCTTCTCGTGCGATTCATACGGCCCCCAGATAGACTTTGATCGTGAGATGGTTATCCTGTGACCCTTAGTAGTTCCACCCTCAGCCGCTAAGAGATAGTACCACTGTCCGCATTTGTAGAGATGTGGGCCTTCAGGAACGATTTTGCTGTAGCCTTCCCAGATCTCCTTCTGCTCTGTAAGCTTCTTTCCAGATTGGAGATCAACCTCAAAGCAGTCAATAGCGATCTTTGTGTTCCATGGGAGGCCGCGAGTATAAGAGGAGCCAGCAATGTACGTACGCCCGTCGTCATCAAAAAATATATCGGGATCGATGCCATGGAAGTCAAAAAACACCGGGTCGCTCCAATTGCCAATAAAAACGTCGGTTGTCGAAATAACGAAGTTCTCAAATTTGGGATCGCTTTCGCCTTCTTCGTGAATGACGTTGGTGCAAGCAATGTAAGTAGTGCCTGAGCGATGTCGAATGGTTGGAGCGTAGAGGCCACCAGTCGCAAGCAACGGGTCTTGTTCGCTCGCTTCACGGATAATCCGCGTCCTTGACTTTGAGAGACTCAATTGGCTCTTTCTGTTGATTGCATTCCCTACATGTATCGTTAATCTAAGTTCTGCCTCTTCTTATGTGCGGCCGAAGCTTACCAAAGTGTTTCCAGGAAACGGCATCGTCAGAGACGTACAAGGGAAGGCCAGGGAAGAGGTGGAAAGACGAGGTGACCAGAATGAACTTCCCGTTGATGACGCTGATGGAGGGGTCTGGGGCAAAGCCAGGGATGATGGGGTTGATGTCCCGGCGTGTCATGGTCTCTCTTACGATGATACTGTAACAATGGGTGTGTAGTTATTCAGCTCTTACGAATGACAGGTGGCCTCGTCTCAGTGATAGATAATAGTACTAGACGTAAGTGTAGCTTCAAGAAAGAAGAAAGAGAAGGAGTATGAGAGGCAGAACATATATCAGGTCATATGCCTACTAGCCCCTGCGATTCAATGCAGCACCGTCCTGAAAGCCTGTAAGCGAGAATACTAAGCCTGAAGGGCACATGGCACAAGCCACTGAAGCCTGCCCCGCACACTGTAGCACCCTGAGCGAGTGGTGCGTGCCGCATTTTTTGGGGGGCTTTAATTACTTCGCCATTGACCATACCTAATATTAGACAGCACTGGAGACAATGCTGGATCGCTCCTCTTGTGTGGTCACGTAGTCAGTGTCCGGTGTTTACTTTCCCGAGCCACCGAGCTAAGCGAGAAAGAGGCTGGGCACACCAGCGGAAGAGAAGTGAGGTAGTCGTACTCACTTTGCTACTAGACATAACCCGACAGCTCCAAGCATCCCGTTCTCTTCGGAACGACGTGAGTTGCCATTGGGGGGAAGGGGGGTCTTTGGCTTGCCGGGCAATATCTGGTATCTCTTATCAGCCAACCAACGGCATGGGTTGAGGCCAATTTGTGTCGCACTGTTCGAGGGGTGCATACCGACTTCTTCCAGCCATGCTGTCTTTCTCGATACATACCAGAACGGACCTATTACCTGGGTCCATGTTTACTGAGACATATCTCCAGCTTCATGTCGTAAGGATAGAGAAAATCGAATGTGAATATTGATGAGTCAAGTCTTAGCGAGGGACATTTTGTGTTTAGCGTAAGACCGGCAAAACATAAATGCAACTGGATCCATATGAGGTTCTAGTGAATGAGATACATTTCTCCTCTATTACTACATTCTGTTGTCTAGCACTATGAAGCCAATCCATTTGTTCACATACCATAGATTTCGCAAAGTCTTTGGTTCTCTGAATATTTTCCGAAGTCTTGCCTCCCGAACCACGACGAAACAGACCCTAGTCAGTCACACAAAGTTGCCCCTTAACCCTATATGACTACGACACGAACTCGATCCATATTCATGATGCCAGCAAACGCATTCTTAGGGTTTCTCTTTGAGGTAACTCGGAGCCCAGCAAAATAAGTACCTGGTCTCGGGTACGAGAACTTCCCGGTGATCACGGCTTTGTCTCTTGGAGATCCAAAACCAGCATCGACAAAATCACCCGTGCCGTAGAAGTCCCACTCTGCTTTCACAATCTTCCCAGTTCCCGGGGGAACTTCGATGTTTGCTTCGAAGATGACTGTCTTGCCAGCTCGGACGGTAGTCCGATTCTGGCCACTAACACGCAGTTGAGCGACGGGTTGCACACCGAGTCGATCCTTTGCACTGGCAGAAACGACGATCTGGCTGTCCTTTACTGTATACCTCGTAGAGGGCGGAGGTTCCTTGCCATTCTCAACCCAATCAACGAGATCTCTCAAAGCTTGATGGTAGACGCCTGTGTATTGGACGAGATAGTTTGTCTGCTCCTTTGGAAGCTGCTCGAAAAAGTGGTTGGAGTGGTCATTGTACCAGATTCGATAATTGTCATTGAATCGAGAACCGAGTGAAGCTTGGACTTGAGACTTGTACCAGTCTGCGTGCCAGGGGTAAGCATCGACATCGAAGAGATTGTCGACCTGGATGACTTTTGTGTTGATTGCTCCTGTGTTTGTGCCCCCACCAGAAGAACTCCTGGCTACGATAGGACCAACTTCAATCTGACGTTGGGGGTAGATAGGTTGGCCATTCGAGTTGCGAAACTGGTCAAAGCCATAATATCCTGCACGGCTTGGAACCTGGTAGCGATAGTATGCATGCACGGCAATGAACCAGCGATTGTCTATGCGTAACTTGAGGCCACTGGCGATGGCGCTCAGAGATACGTTGGAGTTCCCAGCCGCAAGAGTGAGTATCCTGGAGGAGCTATCCAAAGTGCCCCTGAGCAAACCAATCAACTGATCATCGCTACTGTAGAGGTTGTAATCCAGACCAACAGTGGGCAGGTTGGCCGGCACAGCTTCCAAGGTAAAGCTGAGGGGATTGTCTTGCGGATCTCGCACTACCTTCTGAATGATGGCGGAGTACTCGAATTTCGCCGCCCGAATTATATCGCCCAGCTCTGATACCTCAGTACCAAGATAGCCCTGTTTTGTCCAAAAATCGTTCTGGTAGGTGGGATCAAGGCCTTGAACAACACCAGTCAAGGCTGCGAGAGTACTTGTACTTTCAAGCGGGCCGAAGTCTTGCCATGCTTGGAGAGCAATCCCAAACTTGGTAGCCTCTAGAAGTGCGGCCCGTTGTACTCGGTTTAACTTTGAGTATGGATCCCCGCTTCCACCAGGCAGGAGAGCATCTTCAATCGAAGCAGTCTGATTGCGAAGTACCAAAGCCGCAAGAGCGCGAGCGGCATTGTTATTGGGTACAGAGATTGGAATCGCCTGCACGATTGGAACCGCACCTTCCCAGATACCTTTGGTATTCTCAATTGCCCCAACAGTTACGAGCGAACCACCGCTCCCACCATAGACGTAGCCATATATATGACGAGTTGATGGAAGGTTGTAGTACTTTGCGGCGATCTTCCTGGAGAGCTTCGCTCCAGCGGCATCTCCTCGGTAGCCAGAGGTTGTTCCGGTGACTTGAACGATATAAGCCTTACTGTCGAAACAAAATGCGACGGTGTCGGGAACGACAGAATTGGCATCGTCGTTCTGGAGAGGGTAGACCCATTGGAAGAATCGATTGCCGAACTGCTCCTTGGGAGGAAGGTAAATATTGAATGTGAGTCCTGTGCCATTGAAATACCCCGACACCAGACGATGTGTGGATGGAGATGTCTGATCTCTCTCGTTTTCTATCACTGCAGACGCATACAGGGGATCGATACAATCAGCTGTGACCTGTAGCGGACCACCATTCGTAGCTGCAACGCATTCGGCTGACGGTTGAGGAGCAACGAGGGCAGCTGAGAGGCTGATGCCTGGAAGGAGGAAATAGAACAACGAAGAGAAGGACTTCATGATAGCAGATGATGGTGATGGTTGTTCGATGTCAATATCGCATGTATAAAGAGAGAATTCTCGCCATTACTTATATTTTTCGTCCTTACATGCAATTTACACAAATTGTATAAATTGTACCAAGGCACACTAACTACGCCATCTGATGTGAGCTGCGGTTCGCACCAAGTGTCAGAGTATCGCGGGGTTGATGCCACGCCTGGGACGACAGTGGTGTGGGGTGCAGATCTGATGGGTGCAGGAAGCAGAGCGGGGATACAAACATCCCCAGATTCTATGAACGACTGTGAACTACAGGTTGAATGCGGTGTATCACATTGCTTTGGCAGCTGATTGATTAATTCAAATCAAGAGCCCAACCAACAAGAGCAGTGCAGCCACTTACGGGTCAGCAAACACCGACCATCCAAGTCGTGCCCCAGACTGCTGCAGTAGGTAGGCACAGTAGTCTACCTGGGGTGCGTCAAAGACCTAGAGTATAGCCCCTGTATGTTCCTATCCCCGACAAGGCGAGACCGAGACCGACCGATGAGTTTGGCCACTAATAGCGTGAAGTCTGCAAAAGGAGCACACTCGTGTCAATATTTTGAAGTGAATTGTCCCCATTAAGATCCTGTGTTATCCTTGTGGCTTGAAAGAGAATGGATCGCAAGATCTAGACCAGTGTGATTTCGCCAAAGAGGTTGTCGAATACCAGGACCATGGTAACAAAAGAGTCAGCCTCTCGTATTTGCGCTTACACAGTGGCCTCCGGTTGCTAGTTAGCCTTCTACGCCATGGGATGAGTACCTTTAGATGGAAGGCTACCTGGGTAGTGCTCGGGGTAGGTCGGGGGATTGCCCCGTCCTTCAAGCGCCCGCAAATCGCGCCACCTCGCTTGTCCAAAGCATTCCTGCATCGGCTCTTCCCCGAGCCCGAAGTCCTCCTCCATCGCCCCTAGCACAAATGCGGCTCTCCGGCTAAATGCAAATGTGCTAGTGACTATCGGCAATGAACATTTCCAGACTAACATGATTCAAACCCTCCAAACAAGAAGCTGCTCCATAGATTCTACTCTAAATTGTGGCTTGGAACAGGAACATACGTCTGCGTGTCTTATTGGCTCGTACCCCGCCTTTCACTCAGACCCCATGGGGACCCCATGGGGGAAGGGGAAACGAATGAAGGAAGGACTACTGACTGGGTGAAGGCGAATTTGGAAGTGAATACGAAAGCGAAAGCTCAACACGGCTCGGGGCACATTTCGGGTAGGCAAGGAACCGCCGCAAAGTGAAGTAAGTCGTCCAGGCCAGATCAGGTCAGCCAGCCAACATTCCAAAGTTCCACAATTCCAGCCCGCAAGGCCCTGGAGTCGAATACAACCGGGTTTCCGTAGTATTTTCTTCTTTTGGTTCTTGTTCTCGTCCTTGTCCTTGTCCTTGTCTCCATTCTTGCTCTTGCAAGATGATACCCCGCCCCCCGCTCTCTCGTTACTTCGGCCACACCCACACTCATGAGTCTGGCCTCGCCACGCGGAAATGTTATCTAGCAACCACATTAGCTGATTGAATGAAATGATTGACACCCAGGGGCATCTTGGCTTTCAGGCTCTACAGTCTGTTTGTAGATATAAGACTAGGTGGATTCTCCTCCCTAGACCTTACTTCCCCAGATCCAGACCAACAGCATTCGGTCCAAGGCATCCATCCATTGCATTAAGACTCCTTCTATCTTCCTTCTTCCATCTCCCTCCCCTTCGCCCCCACTACACAACAATAGAAATACACACGTCGACAAACGAACGACAAACGTCTTTTGAGAAAGCTTGCCATGGCATCTCCGCAGAATGACGAAAAGCATCCAGATACAGTCGACCATGCGGTTACCGATCAAGGAGCTTCTGGAGACCTAAAAGACCTGACAGCTACTGCAGTGGCTCAAGGTCAAGCCCTTAGTGGCTATGAGCAATTGTCTGTTTGGCAGACCATCTGGAAATTCAAATGGTGTTCCCTCCTGTGCTTCCTGGCCTCTGTCAGTTCTGCTACAGAAGGATATCAAATCAGGTTCGTATAAAAAAGTTTCGAGTCCTTGGTGATAGTCTTGACAACATTTTTCTGAGTGTCTTTCGCAGCTTGATAGGAAACATTGTTGCCAATCCTGGCTTTGCCAAACAATTCGGAACTCAAATCGGTGCCGGTGGCGAGAAAGTTTTAGCATCCTCTGTGCTGAGCGCTTGGGGATCCGTGGGGCCCACCTTTCAGATGCTTGGTCAGCTATCTATCTCCTTCATATCGAACCGATTTGGTCGGAAGAAGGCCATGTTCTACTTCTGGGTGACACTCCTTGCGAGCGTTATCTGCGAGGCGCTTGCTCGAAATTGGAAGGTTTGGCTCGTTTCCAAAGTCCTGGGAGGCTATGGAGTTGGTTGTATGCAGTCCACCGTACCCCTCTACATCAGCGAGATGGCTCCAACAGGAGCGAGAGGTGCACTCCTTATGATCTATATGTTCTGGTGGGTCACCGGCCAGTTTTTCGCTCCAGTCGCTCTCCAGGTCATGTCTAAGACCAACCCTGACAACTGGTTGACCCCTGTTTATACTCAGTTCGGCCAAGTTGGTGTCATGTTTATCATTTATCTCATTCTTCCGGAGTCGCCAGCGTGGTCCGTGGGACGTGGCAATATCGACCAAGCGAAAAAGAATCTCCGCTTCATCTACAGAGGCGTGAAGGACTTCGACTTCGAGCACCATATCCATCTTTTGGTTATCAACATCGAGCACGAACGCGCCGCAGCAATGGAGCAGAAAGGCGCCAAGTGGTACGAAGTTTTCCAAGGACGTGACAGGCTCCGGACTCTCATTTCTGCCTGGCCTTTGCTCACTCAACAATTCATCGGCCTGGGTGTATTTTTCACCTACGGGACATATTTCTTTCAACAGGCCGGGATCGAGGACCCATTCAGAGTTACCTGCATCACGACTGGCATAAACATTGCCGCTACTGTGGTCATCGTCTATCTTGCTGACATTGTCGGTCGCCGACTTATAGCATGTTGGGGAACCACCGTTTGCATGGTGTGCAACGTAGGTGTTGGCATTCTTGGCATCGTGCCCAAGGGTAAGGTATCAGATAATTTACTTGTCGTGTTCGCAGTCTTCTGGAGTAAGTTATAAATTCCGCTTTGACCTTGGCTCTGCTAATCACCTCTCTCCAGACGTTGGCTTGATTTGCAATGGTGCCTCCGCATACGCCTATCTTAGCGAGACTTCTACCCAAAGACTTCGAACCTACACCGCTGGCTTCGCAAATGGAATGGTCACTCCGACTGGTATCGTGTTGGGTGTTTTGGTGCCTTATATGCTCAACGCCAATCAATGGAACTGGGGCTTGAAAACCTGCTGGTTTTTCACTGGTCTTGGAATGCCTTTCACCGTAGCTATGTGGTTCTTGCTACCCGAGACCAAGGGGTAAGTCAACAACATCCTATGAGCTATAACTGATCGAGAATTGAGCTTATTCGTACCGTAGACGCACTACTGCCGAGCTTGATGAACTTTTCGAACGCAAGATCAAGCCCTGGAGATTCCACAAGACTACGACTTTGACCGAAAGTCTCGTCGAAATGAAAAACGATCATCCTTCAGTCCAGATGGTTGAGGATATTGGAACCCATGGAAAGTCAGGCCAGTGACTTCCGAGGCAATCACTGTCGTTTCCATGAAGGGCTATTCTCAGTGGATCCCTCAGTGGATCGATATGCTGGACAATGTAAGCGGCGGAAATGGGTACTGGAACGTGTTGCAATTGTAGATATGCTCGGCGTTCTGCGCCTTCGCTTCAAATTAAAATGCCTCTGCTCTTTTTGTATCTTCACACTCCCTACATAAGTTTCCATACTGGCAAGTCCTTTCACAATCTATCGATACCTCCCTTCGAACTAGGGCGCCTAATTAATTCTCGGAGTCGACGTCTCCTCCGTGACGATTTCCGTTATATGAGGGTTAGGGTTAAGTGTTACCTCTGCTCTACGCTGTAGTGCTAGTATATATATATCATGTGTGAGCCTTAGAGGTCAGAGCTTGGCTCGTTGGGCCTGTACTGACGCGGGGACTGAGCGGGTTTCAGCGCAGGTTCTATCCTGTAAGCACATTCTGGCAAGCCGGTGGAGCTCTATCCTATTCCTCTATATATGCGCTCCATCTCTGGGCTCCTTTGGAGGCCAGAGATTACTGCTGAATAGGTTCTTGAACTTCTACGACTCTTTGCCTACCGTGACAATCCACCTTACAGTTTTGAATCGCACACGAGTTGGGGTTTTATAATAGTATCTACTTCGTACAAATTTGTGAGAGATAGAAAAAGCATAGGTTCTACGAGCTTCGATAAGCCTCTCCGCCAGGCAAGGGTGAACGAGACCCACATGCTACCCACTTATGTACCTCTCCTTGCAAGTGGTAAGACGAATATGAAAGTCACTTGCTACTTCTTTCATTATTTTCTGATATAACCACAGAGAAGCCAACAGATATGCTACGTTGGTTTGCACGTCCTATCCCCTAATTAAAGTGCGACAAGCGCACCCACTCAGGCTGTGCCGCCTGAAGGATACGCTAAGTTGACCCGCGTTACAGGGCATATTGGCGCTAGTGCCAGCCTCAACAAAAGAGTAAACAAAGCCCTTGTTTCCTCCCAAAATACCCACTTTGTTACGTTAATTGCAATGCCACCTAAGGTAGTTTACGATCTTACCAATGCTGCAACCTTGAGGCCAAACGAACGACCATTGGAGAGTAAAGGGACGCATTTTGAGCCGATGAATTGCTCTGATTTTGATATGGAGCTGCACCTACCTGAAGATAGATGTAGGGGAGGTTCAGCAGCCTAAGTTTAGAGAGGCTCGCTTAATTAGTGACTCGCTACGGGCTATGTCACAGCGTCTTACAGGCTGCGCGACGAATCGCACTTTATGGGATGATTTCAGTTACCAATTCTTCCCGCGCGGTTAGTCCGCATCGCCACTCATTTCAAATGCTACCCTCGTTTCAATTACGTTCCTGCTCTCCGTCTTTGCGACGATTCAAGATTTGCTTACTGTTCGACTCTACAGCGCGGGTGTCGTCACTTCTGAAGGGCTGTGTTTAGGAGGATGAAGTCAGCTCCCAGGGATTCTAAACAACTGCCCCCTCTTGACCCCCAAAAAATCGTTCACATTTCCCTATCAGAAACAATTCACGATTGAAGGAAAGGTTTTGGGGAAATTATGCCGTTTCAATATTCTTATCATTGTGACACCTTCTATGTTCAGTTGATCCTCCGCGGAGGGGTGTTATGCAGGAACCCAGAAGCTGACGGGCTGAGCTGCAGGGGTAGCTCGGTAAGCGAGTTACCAAAAAGCGAGTCGTAGACCGGCGAGCCGCCAGCTTCGTTCAACATCCAGCAAGCAAAAGATGCACATAAGAAGCATACAACAGTGAAATATTCTCGGGTATTAAACATCTCCACGTGAATTGGTCTAAAGCTGTACGACAATGTCGAGTGAATATAAGTTTAAAAGAAATGGAGGATTCATACCATACCTATTCTGTCAGGACGAACCTGTTGCTTCGAGTGCAGGGTCAAACTAGTCCCCGCAACGTCGCAGAAAGCGAAGACGCAATAGAGTTAAGTGTTTCAGTGCTCCCCCACTCAAAAAAGCACCTGGCTTGGCTCAGATATTTCGACTTAGGTGGTTGTACCCTGGCCACACGACGTTTTATCTCAGGAGAGGGATCTGATAGATTGACGGTTTGACGGATTGACGCAATACCTAGCCAGGATAATTGGCGAAAGGAGGTTGCGCAATACCAGGCAGCGGGGAATCTGGGATGCAAGACATTCTGAAGGATTTTCGGCGAGTGGCTGAGGGATTGTCTTCCCAGTGGTCAATCACCTATCTTCGATGCATCGGAGGTCACAGGGCTGTGACGAGTTCCTGCGCCTGCCTGTCGACGTCTCCTAAAGGTTCCGCTTTGAATTGACCAGTAATGACAGCGGGAAGTCGGCCACCAACACCAAAACCAACAACAACAACAACACCAACACCAATGCCAAGCCAGCTGCAGCCTCCCCCAGCCTCCGGCCTCCTTTATTTGTGGTCTGCACGAAAGATAGCAGTCGCAGCGCCCTACATAAATTAAACATGATTCCGCGATTTTGTTCTTCGAAAAGCAATCTTTCGCTAAGTTCAACAGAAACACACAACATTTTAGCCTTCTGCCTCCGCGAAGCACAACCATGTTCCGGAAATCCCAAGTCGATTCCGAAAGCAACGGAGGACAAAGCCCCACTACCCATTCCTTTGGCATGCATCATAGAGCATTCGATAGACCGCCTCTCAAAACCCCATTTCGTCCACAGTGGGCCACAGCACCTTCGACATCGAGCTCAAGTTCATCATCGACAACTTCCAGTCTTTTTGACAAGGGCTTGATGACAACTGGGACGCCGCTTACTTCTCCAATATCCAAGACAGCCGATTTGAGCAATGCTGCTAGGCTGGGATTCTCAAGCGATGGGCAATTATCGCCCAGTTCCTTCGTGGAGAGATGTTTGGATGCAAGCAATACTCTGTCAGCTACGCCTGCTTCTGCAAAATCTTCGACAGCGAAGCCGAAGCTGACCTCCCATTATGTGTCCATTTCTGATTATGAGTTTCTGGTTGAGGGAGTGAAGAACCTCAGCGTTGAAGACGACGAGCAAGTCTCCAGTACCAGAGGCTCACTAGGCCTTGATGAATCACCAGCACGGGCCGGAAGATCACAATTGAAGAATGAGAGTCATCAACGTGTGCAAGGATACAATGAATACTCTCAGTTGCCGATAAAGTATGGCGTGTCAAATCGCAAACACAAACACCGAAATACCTCTGGGACAGAAGAAGCGCTATCAGCAGAACCGACAGCACAGCAATTTCTCAGCCTTGCGGGGGCAAGAAACACTCCACAGTCCAGCGAGAGGAATAATGCAAAGATCCCCTCTCTTCTTATTACCCAAATCGACTATGAAGTCACAGAAGTGGATGCAGATAGCACCAGCACGATTTCTCGAAATCTACCTCCTGTTCAATATCGACAGAAAGTCACTTTATCAGCTCCTCGAGCATCCCACAAACGCTCAGCATCTGCTTCTGCCTCTCACACCATAAACAACACCATCGTACAAGATACGCCAATTGATTCCACAAGTGCAAAAAGTACCTCGCCCACACAAAGGTACGAAGTAGTTGCGACAGCCCGTCCGACTCCGACACGCTGTAGCTCTCGGCGTCATTCAACTGGTTCAGTTGTAGCAGAATATTCCTCACTTCCACTCATTGGATTTTCTAGCCCCAGGACTGATGAACCAGCGCCTGGAGCATCTGCCAATGAATGCATCAGCTTTTCAGAAGTTGGTCTCCAAAACTCTTCCTCCAAGCCTCTCGCCGAACTTCCGCAGAGAACGCCAGATCTGCATCCAAATGAAATGCCCAAGTCCCCAATACTCGTACACATGCATTTGGAAAAAAAGAACGAAAACGATTTGAAGAATGAAATTCTCCGTCTCATTCGACGCCAAAAATCTAAACCCGCCTCACCATCGACTTTGATACACGGCTACGTATACATCTTCAAATCCGATGAATATCCAGGACACGTCAAAATCGGCTCGACCGTCAAGGCACCAGAAACTCGCAAGAAGGAATGGGTCAAAAGTTGCAAGTTCGAAGCTATCCAAGTTACGGACAAGAACGATACAGCCTTCAGGTTCTGTAGGATGGTAGAGCAGATCGTGCATGCGGAGCTATACAATGAACGAAGGAAGTTCTGCTGCGTTAGATGCAAAAAGCAGCATAGATTTACAATGGCAGAAAGAGAAAAGGGGACTGGAGAAACGGAGCTGGACGTGCGACCCACGGAGCATGGGGAGTGGTTTGAGATCTCCGAAACCAAGGCCCTGGAAGTGGTGAACAAGTGGCGCAACTGGATGATCCACCAGGAACCATACAAGGACGATACAACCCTCCGTTCTTGCTGGGTCTGGAAGTACGACATGGGGACAAAGTGGCTGAAAGGAACAGAGGCAGAGTGGGAAGTTTGGCGCCAGTTTGGACGGCTTGATAAACTCCGGTATCTCTTGTATGAACTCATCAAATGGTTGGGAATAGTTCTGCCGCTGCTGCAGAAACTTGTGGGCACTCCAGCGTCGGTCTTCGTGCTTTCTTCATTCATTTATTTGGGGTCGTTCGGGGTGAACTGGATACACTGGGTGCAGGTCCTGTCTTTTCTGAGCTTGTATGTGTTCGTATGCTTTAAGTTCTGTTAGTCTAGAGCACGGGATGTTTTGCAAATTCACCAAAACGATATATCGCGCGCAGTAGTGACATCCTCGTAGATTCGTTCGTACGTACAGGTGTTCTTGTTACATCTTCGACCCCTCCTTCCTCTTCCTCGGGAGATATCCTCTTCACCGAAGTCACCTCAGAAATTCCCCTCGTTCTTGAATCGAGATAAATGCTATCAGCAACCCAAAAGCCTCATCCCCTTGCCCCACCGAGCGTAAAAAGTAATGCAGCTGTACTCTTTTCTGTGGCGGTCTGACTTAGAAGAATTAATTGGAGAGGTAATTGATGGGGGCCGGAGAACCCCTTTAAGATCAACTCACTAGTAATTGAAGTTAAGGAAACTAGGAGATCCCTAGCAGCACGAAGACGAAGGGAGGGTCCTAAACTTAACTTCCTCACGTGACAACATACAAGATATTCCAGAGTTCTCATCTTTAGTGTCATCCAAACACATTCGGTAGCAGATATGCGACTTTACCTATGCACAGATTCGGATTCCATGATTACCTTGGTAACCATTAGTGACAGTCGAGTATATGAGTGTGGAAATAGGTGTGGAAATGTGTGGCTTTTCCTGCCTTGACTAATAAAGAAGTTCCAGTCTCGCAATGTCGACTTTCCGACTGTTATTCAGGTCAGACTTCACCTATCTTCCAACTCGCAAAGTGTGTCTACTTTGGCCTTGTCTGGGCGAAATGTCTCCGCTTCATTCCATCCGACAGCCAGAAAAGGGGTTCGCTTACAAGTCAACCTTTGCACGGACGTCAACAAAATTAGCAGATATACTTAAGAACTTGAGAACTTCAGAACTTGAGATTTCGCTGTTGTCTGAGATGTTGACAGTACGGGCTCATTGTTCTTGAATACACCGTGGTCATCAGTGAGGACGGCATCCTCGCCGTCCTGCTTGAAAATAGGTAAGTGGTTAGGTATTACTCTGACTTTAGTAAACTCTCAACATCCAGCCAACTCAAAATGTGTCGCAACTGCGTTTCATAGATCTATATCTTCTCCTCCCGTTCAGTTTCATCAATACTCCAAAGTCATGGGATTCACACTACCCGAACGAATTAGATCCGTCCAGAGAAGTAAAAGTCGACATCCGATCCAAAAGTATCCAATCAAACACGCCGTCCTTGATAACGAATCTCTCCAACCGCATTTCGCCTTCTGCTATCAAATCTTTGAAGTCAACTTCTTTGCGATTCGACACCAGAAATAAAGCGATAGTCTTGGCTTCATAATTTACATATTTCCGTTTGGAGTTAGTAGATATCAAGTCGTGTGGCTGGCGCCAACCCCGCACTTCTCTACTTCACGGAAACCGAAATCTTGACGCGGAAATACATTTCCATATTCTCGGGTAGACAAATCAATCCGAAGATACATTCTAGTAAAAAACCTCGTATCAGAACTCAATTAGTGATTTGGTCAGAAGGACGGGTGATCAGCAATGTCTAGCAAGGCATGTTGCGTTCCGTTGCGCCACCGTACCAGATGCGGGGTACGTAGAACCAAGTGCAGCTCCCGAAGCACTTCATATTGAATCAACAAATGCCCCCAGAATTGTTTATTTGGTCCAAGTACTCGACTTGCAAGCCAAAAATCTTTAATCAGTTACCATGACACCACAATCTCTCGATGCACTCGTTGTTGGAACTGGCTTTGGTGGGATCTACCAGCTCAAGAAGCTGCGGGATCAAGGTCTGAAAGTCAAGGCCATTGATAAAGCAACGGATGTTGGAGGGACATGGTATTGGAATCGCTACCCAGGGGCCATGTCCGAGTCAGTTTATAAATGCAATAAATTTGTGACATGAGCTGAAGCATGCTACAGCACGAACTCGTTACTCTACAGGTTCTCCTGGGACTATGAGGATCTTGTCGAGTATCCCTGGGACACGCACTATCTCCAAGGACCCGATATCTTGAAGTACCTCGAACATGTGGTGAAACGCCATGATCTTCGGAAAGACATACAATTTGAAACAGAATTACTGTCCGCCGATTGGAACGAATCCGAGAGCCGATGGGTTGTGGGACTGTCAACGGGGGAGACTGTAAGCGTCAAATATCTAGTAACGGGACTTGGTCTCCTCTCAAAGACCAACTTCCCAGCTATTCCCAACCTCGAAAAATTCCAGGGAAAGCTTTATCACACAGCGAACTGGCCTAAGAATGCCGATTTGAAAGGAAGACGTGTTGGAGTAATCGGTAATGGATCAACTGGAGTGCAGCTCATCACTGCTATCGCGAAGGCGGACGAGGTGAAGCAATTGCTGTGTTTTCAACGAAATCCGCAATACACAGTCCCAGCTGGCAATGGAGTTCTGTCACGCCAAGAGCGAAAAGAAATCAACGACAACTACGAGGAAATCTGGGACAAAGCCAAACAAAGCCTATTCGCCTTCGGCTTCGACGAAACAGCTCGGCCCACTTTCAGCGTAACATCTGAAGAGAGAGATCAGATCTACGAAGAGGCATGGCAGAAGGGCAATGGGTTCCGCTTCATGTTTTGGACTTTCGGAGACATCACAGTCGATGAAAACGCCAACCTCGAAGCACAGGAGTTCATCAGAAAGAAGATTCGGCAAACCGTGAAAGATCCCGAGAAAGCGCGGAAACTTTGTCCAACGGAGCTGTATGCTAGGAGACCTCTCTGTGATTCGGGTTACTACGAGCAATTCAATCGCGAAAACGTCGATATCGTGGATATCAAAGCCAACCCGATCACCGAGCTTACGCCCAAAGGAATCAAGACTTCTGACGGCACATTGTATGATCTTGATATCATCATCTGCGCCACTGGGTTTGATGCCGTAGATGGGAATTACACTCGCATTGCCATCAAAGGCCGAGGGGGCGAAAGTCTGAAAGAACACTGGGCTGAGATGGGCCCAACATCGTATCTCGGGATCATGGTTTCGAACTTCCCTAACCTCTTCATGATTGCTGGTCCAAATGGACCTTTTTCGAACCTGCCTCCTGCAATTGAGACTCAAGTTGAGATCATCTCCAATCTGATTGCTAGGGCCGACAGACAAACTTCAATCAACGGTTCTGTCAAAACCAATAGTACCAATGGTACAAACGGAGCCAACACCAATGGGTATTCTAACGGTGATGCAAAGCACGGAGTGATCGAGGCAGAACGGGAAGCTGAAGATAAATGGACTCAGCGCTGCGAAGAACTCAGTGAAGCCAGCCTGTTCAGAAAAGTCGACTCGTGGGTATTTGGAAAGAACATTCCCGGCAAGAAGAACGCAGTCATGTTCTACTTCGGAGGCCTTGGGCCGTATAGGAAGGAGGTTGCGGCGTTGGTCGAGGATAACATGAAAGGGTTCAGGATTTCGTAAATGCATGACCACCAGAGGCTACAGGTTTTATGAGGTCTTCTACGCATCTGTTGTAAAGGTTTTTTGTTTATTATTTTTGAATTATTCTTCGATTCCTTGCAGGCTTTGCTTTACTAAGTTGATCTTAAGCGACTCCTTCTCCTAGGGTTAGAAGCCAGTTTCCTGTTGTTTACGAGATTAAACTATTTATCTCCTGTCCCATTCCCAAATCGCTGTTCAGAGGAATAATTTTTACGATACTAATTCGTTCGGCATGCTTCCTCTCCACCTTTGCATAAGAGAATTATCATTTCGCACTGTTGATATCAGAATCGAACGACTCGGCTTCTCAGAATACCAAGACTCCGAATAACCAAGAGCCCGAGAACCAAGACTTCATATCTTCGACTTTCATATCCAAATTAACAATTATGCATACGAGATGATTACTTGTATTACTTGCATTTCTTGAGTCGTATAATAATCCATCAACTGGCGTTGCGGCATCCGCAATGTGGATTCATGCTCAAAATGCCAACATTTGAAAGACCATCAACTCTCATAACTATACTTTTCCATCTCATTTCAACGCACACAGTGACCGTAAAAGGAGTATTTCTCATCGGACCTGGATTTATCGGTCTCAAACTACTCGCCAAACTTCTCAAAACCAGCTACCAAGTCGTCACACTAGTCAAGCGACAAGCAGCCACCAACCTGCAAAACTTATGAGTGAGAATCATTCTAGGGACTCTAGCGGACCTGGACCCAAGCTCTTCATCCGGGCAAGATACGAGACCTAACTCCGAGAGAGATACCCGAGGATTTGTACGGGGATGTTTTTGGTGAGTGGTAGATGACTGTTGTTGGTGGGAACTCTAGGAGTCGAGCGAACAGGTTGCGGGCTCTTAGATGGAAACCAGTAGAGAAGTACTGTTCTGTTGTTAAAGTAGGATTGATCTCATACCATTTTTCTTGGTAGTTGATAGGCCTCTTCTTTTTCTGTCTAAGTCTTCTCCTTTGTCTATTCCTCAGACTTTGCTTGTTTGGAACCGTCATGTATCAAAATAATCTTCGAACTTCAATATCACAGCGAGGATTGTTTGGAAAATGAAACTTCCCAAAAACATACTTTTCGCTTGTTTACAATGGCGAGTGTTATTAGTGGGCCTTGTGTGAGACGGAGAAAAGCGCATTCTCAGACATTTTGGGCAATGTCATTATCCGCAGAAGCGACAGCTGAGCGAACCTAAACAAGGAGAAGGGGGTAGACATGGTCATGAACGACCAGTGTAGCACCGATTCGGGTCCATCCCCCGCTCCCGTTGAGCACGAAGTCCTACCCCTCATTGCAGGACTATGAACCCGCCTCGAAATTTTGGCTCCAGGAGAAATTCCCATTTTTTGAATTGGACTTTTAAAGTGTAAGTGTTCGAGATGTAGGGCGTGCATGGTTCATGACAAATTGCAGGTTGCTGCCTAGACTCTCAAATCACACCCGCCGAAGCGCAGCCTGACCCAGCAATCAAAGCATACTAATTTAGTAACTATTTTCTGTTCAAACAATTTTCAAGATATTCCCCTGCTGTGCCTATAACCTGCCACTAGTCTCCAAAGATGGTCAACTCCTCACGCTCTCATATCTACCCCGCTCTCGACAAGTCATCCAGCAAAATCCGCCTCATTCATCTCCAGCCTCGTTCAAGAGGCGACAAAATAACATGTCGACTCTGCATTGCAGATCTTAATGATGACGACTTGAAGTACGAAGCACTGTCATACGAATGGGGAGAAAAGGATACCAGCCGGATCATCTTGGTCAACGGAGAGGAATTCCCAGTGCGAGAGAACCTCTGGTGGGCGCTCACCTATCTCCGAGAGGACAATGCCGAGAGAGTATTCTGGATCGACGCCTTGTGCATTGATCAAAGCGACGAAAGGGAAAGGAACCATCAAGTCAGTCTAATGACGCAAGTCTACTCTCGTGCATCGAGGGTTGTCGCGTGGCTGGGAAAGGACGGCCAGGACGACTTGATGCAAGTAGCGAAATTCATAGATATATTGGAGGAGGAATCGGAACTCAATGACCTAGTTAAGGATGATGAGGCCCGGGGTTTTCTGCCTCACTTTTTGCCGAGTGTAGGTCCCCGGTCGACTACAGCAGCAAGCTTCTGGAGCGTTCCGGTAAATATGCTCAATGGGAGCGCTCCTAGGCGGTTGAATGAAGACGACCATCGTCGTGGCTGGGAAGCGTGGGACAATATCTGTCATCGGAGTTACTGGAGCAGACTTTGGATTCTTCAAGAGCTTATTCTGGCCGGGATTCTTGTTCTTAGATGTGGAAACGTTGAATTGGATCGGGAGAGCACGCACCGGATTTTCGACCGCACTCGAACTCAACGGCCGCCGTCATCTGAGCCGAAGCCTGACAGACTCGCTCAGGATGGGCTCGACTACTCGTCTCACTCTGTTATACCACTCCGTATACATCAGCGAAGGACTAGAATGTTTTTAAACCCAGACAGGCCCGGAAATACGTTCACCACCCTGGTCGGCCAGTTCTTGATCTACCGGAAAGCACAGTGTGCAGATGTTAGAGACAGGATCTTCGGTCTTCTGGGCATAAGTCCTCAGTGTTGTCGAGACAATATCCCGGTGGACTATGGCATCTCAACTATCGACTTGGCTCTCTCTGTGATTGCCCATGACGAGTTTGAACACCAGTCTTTTCGCTCTGGGTCGTTCAGCTCAAAGCTGAGGGCTGATTCGTATATCAAGTATCTGGGGTGTACGAACGATGCACATCGGGTTATTGCAGCAATCGAAGCTACTGATGGGCCACTTTGGCCTCCTTTCGGTTCCCCTGAGGAAGAACAAGAGCTCTGGCGGCGTCACGATAGTAGTGTTGTCACGTTCATACAGGCTGGGCAGCTTGTACTGCAATTCCCAGAGCGGTATACTGACCAGCAAAATGAGAGCATGGAGATCGGCATGGCAGGGAAGGAAATCGTCAGAGACAATATGTTTGTGAGACATAGATCTCGAAGTGGGTTCCACTGAATTCGGATGTACACTGGAACCTTTAGAATCTCAGCTTCGGTGTGCGTACAACGACCTAAAGTATATCTCAGCCTTAAGACTAAGCTCACCGGTGCCGTTTTTCTTTGTGGTATGCAGTGCTGCGCAGATTTTCAGCTCACTTAGTCGACATGGCGATGGCGAAAAGTCTATGGCGAAAAGTCTGTGGCACAAGCGACATGACAAGTAATTAGATTACCCTTCCAATCCAATCCAAAACTCGCACCTACTTTGCCTTATCCCGAATTTTCACCCTTCCCCTCCC